>SJYC01023121.1:0-54341 GCA_006408675.1 Madoqua kirkii | reverse complement strand
GCCCTGCCTTGCTCAGGGTGGGTTGGGAGGGGTCTCTCCAGAGATGATATGGGCCGGTGCTGTCAAGGAGCTGATGGGAGGTGGAGCAGGCAAGAGGAAAGTTGGCGCCGTTGTGGAATGCTCTGGAGACACCATCCCTTCCTTTCGACCTTTGTGTTGAGTACCTGCTGGGGGAGCAGGGGTCTTGGAGCAGGAAGCTGCTGTGGGGCCTGTGGGGCTTTTATGTGTGTCGCTTCAGGGTCACCACGGAGGGGAGGTCAGGGTCTTGGCCAGGCTGCATTTGAGCCCCGTCCTGGGGCTCTGGGGCTGGAGAGGCGCTCTGTGTGGACGCTGCTTCCCAAGACTTGTGTTCTGGGTGGAGCAGTGCAGACGTGTACCCTGGCAGTTTGGGTGGCAGGCTGTGCAAACCGAGGCAGAATGGAGCTCCGTGGCGGCACCCATGAGCTGTGCTGGAGCTGGTCTGATGGGCAGGCAGGGTTTCCTTAAGTGACACAGAGAGGAAAACCGCTGTAATTTTAGGTCAGAGTGACCAAGTACTGCCTGGGACAGCCCTGGTTTATGCCTGCAGTCTTGGCATGATGCTGTATGAGTAGCCCTGGCTTTCTCTCCACAGTGTCTGGCTTTGGATGGTAAATCATGTAGTCACATTATTCACTGCCCCTCCTAAGTCCTCACACGGCTCATTTGCACATTAAAGGCTCTGACAAGTCCTGCAGCAGAGTCACCTTAACTTTGCTTAAGCCCCTGCTTCTCAAGTTTGTTTGAATTTTGAGATTAAGGTTTTGTTTTCATGAGACCTATTAACACTGTGTGGAACTACGTTCTATGGGATATTTATGTGTGTGTTAAGTTGCTTTAGTCATGTCTGACTCTTTGGGACCCCATGGACAATAGCCCGCCAGGGGTTCTGTCTAGGGATTCAGTCCCATTTTCTTCAGGCAAGAATAAACATGAAGTCGCTCAGTCGTGTCCGACTCTTTGTGACCCCGTGGACTGTAGCTGGCCAGGCTCCTCTGTCCATGGGATTCTCCAGGCAAGAATACTGGAGTGGGCTGCCATTTCCTTCTTCCAGGGGATCTTCCCAACCCAGGGATCGAACCCAGGTCTCCTGCATTGCAGGCAGACGCTTTAACCTCTGAGCCACCAGGGAAGCCAGGCAAGAATACTGAAATGAATTGCCATAACCTTCCTCCAGGGGTTTTTCCCGACCCAGGGATCGAACCTTCGTCCTTTCTATGTCTCCTGCATTAACAGGTGGGCTCTTTACAACTAGAACTACCTGGGAAGCCCCATGGGACATTTACAGATACGCTTTATCCCCTCTGACCTTCATGGGCAGAGGGCCAACTCATCATGCCCCTTGGTTCATATCATATTGCCACTCTGGGTCCCTCCAAGCCCTCTCTTGATTTTTTTTAAGTTGATTCCTTTTTATCCTGTTCCCTGTTCCCATTTCCCCCACACCTAGATATTCATGCCCATGTACTTTGCCTTGGGACCCTCTTGAACCCTTTCTAACCAAATATCACATCATTAACACTTCCTCATGTCACTTGAAAGAAACATTTTTTTAAAAAAATTATTTTTAAAGAGTACTTAATAATGTGCAAAACTTGATCATAATTTATATAACTGCTTACTATTTGGGGGGTTTTGTTTTGTGAATGACAAGACACTGAGTCAGTTTTTTTCTTTCTAAATGATTGCCTTGTGGAATTGGCCGCAGATGACATTCCCTATTTTCTTATTTTCTTTCTCAAATATTCTATTTTATTTTTTATTGCACATTATTCCCTTTATTACACAAGTAACGTGGGCTTCTCATAAAAGCCAAAGGTTAACATAAAAAGTGATCCCCAAATCTGGAGTTAAGTGAGTCGGGGAATGAGATTGTGGTGGGTTTGCCTTCAGGGAACTTGCTCTGATGGCTCGGGGAGACGGCCTGAAGCTGGGGTCTGGAGACTGGAGGCTGGGAAACCCTTTTGGAAGCTTCTTTGCTGGGCAAGGTGTGAAATCTCAAGGACTTGATCTCAGAAGGGGTCTCTGAGACCCTTGAGAGAGGTATGGATTTAGGAGTTATTTCTTCTGTGACATTTCCAGGTCTTGGTGAATAACTGGATTGGGAGTGGAGAGGTGAGGGGAACGGGGAGGAGCAATGAGGATTTGTGGACTGAGAAAATGGCTGGGTGGGGGCACTCCTGAGATAGGGAGGACAGAGGTGGGGTCACTCTGGCTCAGAATGTCTAGTGTGAAGTCCTGGAGGACATCCAGGAGGAGGCAGCTGCTGGAAGGGCACGTCTGGCAGCCAGGGAGGGGACCTGGACTGGGGAGAACGACTGAGGTCCAACTTCATTCTCCATCTTTTTTTTTTCATTCTCCATCTTTTTGTGTCACTTGGATCTTTTAAGAAAATTTTATTTATTTTTAATTGGAAGATAATTGCTTTACAGTATTGTGCTGGCGTGCTGCAGTCCACGGGGTCGCAAAGAGTCGGACGCGACTGAGCCACTGAATGACACTGATTGTGTTGGTTTCGACCACACATTAACGAGTCAGCCATAGGCATACGTCTGTGCCCTTCCTCCTGAATCTCCCTCCCACCCCGTCCTCTAGGTTGTTGCAGAGCACCAGGTTTGAGCTCCCTGTGTCATACAGCAAATTCCTGTGAGCTATCTATTTTACATATGGTAATGTGTATGTTTCAATGCGGCTCTCTCAACTCGGCCCACCTCTCCTTCCCCTGCTGTGTCCACATCACTTGGGTCTTTCGCAAGGAGAATTTATTAAAGTCTTTTTTAAAAAGGCAGAAACATGGCAGCATATAAACAGCAGCTGAAGGCGCAGGAGAGGGTTAGATTACAGGGGAGCACAGTGCCCAGCAGGGTTCCCAGGTACAGAGCACAGAAGAGGAATGTTTTTCCTGCCTCTCGCCTCCTGCCCACCCGCTCCCAGCACTGGAGACGGGCCAGGGGCTTTGTCCTTCTCTGGCTCCTCTTCCTGTCTCTCATTCACAGGGTCTAGAGAACTTAGATGGGTCTCAGATGGGCCACTCGCCAGGGTGTGGGCTGGGACAGGGCCAGTGGTTGTGCTGGCGCTGGCCCAGGCTGGCCCATGAGAACCAGTTGTGAAATTGTCAGGAATTTTGCAAGCCAGATTCACAGCCCTTATTTAAACAATCAGATTGTGTGTGAACTTAAAATTAAGCACGTTCCATTAAAAACTAAGGTAATAAATATTCCGGAGGAGGCAATGGCACCCCACTCCAGCACTCTTGCCTGGAAAAGCCCATGGACGGAGGAGCCTGGTGGCCTGCAGCCCATGGGGTCGCTAGGAGTCGGACGCGACTGAGCGACTTCACTCTCACTTTTCACTTTCATGCATTGGAGAAGGAAATGGCAACCCACTCCAGTGTTCTTGCCTGGAGGGTCCCAGGGACGAGGGAGCCTCATGGGCTGCCATCTATGGGGTTGCACAGAGTCGGACACGACTGAAGCGACTTAGCAGCAATACATATTCAAAACTGAAGACTTCCAGTAGTACTCCTGGCAGCATTTATGCCACTAATACTACTATTGTTTTATTGGTAAAATACTGCTGTTTACTCCTAGTAAGGTCTTCAGCATCTGTGTCTTGAGGTTGCATGCATGCTTAGCCGCTTCCGTGCGTCTGACTTCTTGCCACCCCATGGACTGTAGCCTGCCAGCCTCCTCTGTCTATGGGATTTTCCCAGCAAGAATAGTAGAGTGAGTTGCCAGCCCTCCTCCAGGGGATCTTCTTGACCCAGAGATCGAACTCACATTTTCTACGTCTCCTGTATTGTAGATAGATTCTTTACTGCTGAGCCAGTGGGGAAGCCCATTTTTGAGGTTGTTAACTCTATATTGGAAGTGCTGTATATAATCTCTTCCCAACTCTGTGTTCAACAGCATCATGCTGGCATCTTGAGATGGACCACGGTGGGAGAACTTACACTATGGCAATTGGCATAGGCTAAAAATCAGGGTTATTATTATTATTATTGGGCTGGCCAAGAAGTTCATTTGTTTTTTTCTGTAGCATCTTACGGAAAAACCAGGATGAACTTTTTGGCCCACCCAATATTACTATCATTTTCTCTTGTAGAATCAGGTAAGCCTTTCCCAGCATACCACTGGCCAGAATATAGGTGGAAAGAGACAGATGGAGACCACGCCATTGGAGAGGACCACTGGGGTCGGGCTGGAGTGGAGGAGGCAGAGGGTACCCAGCCCTGTTATGGGAGCAGGGAGCCTTGAGAGGGGCATGAACAGCAGGGCTGGGCACCACAAGGCCGGGAAGAGTCTCCTGCAGTGAATGAGGAGGACAGGGCATCCTTGCAGAAGTTTCCAGAGCCAGGGGGTGGGGGTGGGGGTCAGGAGCTGAGGCTCAGTGAGGGATGAGGAAGCAAGAGTCCTATCGGGGGATGAAACCACTGCCTTCTAGATGCTGCTGATGGAAAAACAGCCACTGCAACAAGAGCAGAGGACTGTAGCCCACCAGCCTCCTCTGTCTATGAGTAATAAGTGTCTACACCCTGGCTGGCGTTTTGGACTTTTAAGTACGGTGCACACACACACACACACACACACACACGTATGTGCACTGGACAAAGCCTAGAAAAACAAAGCCCCTGATGTTAACTGTGATTATGTTTATATGATGGAACTCTAGGTCCTTTTTTAAAAATCAGTAACTATTACATGTTTAAATTTTTTTCTGCAGTGTACCTGAGTGATCCATGTAATAAACGTTTAAACAGAGAGAGAAAAGCTTGTTTTCTGGGAAGGAGAATGGGCGACAGCAGGAGGGGGTGAGCTGAAGGAAGGTGTTTTGTGGGCCAGGAGGGTGTGCATGCCACGCGTGGGCTCTGTCCTCTGTTGGAGGGCCGGTGTGGAGAGAGGGGAGAGGTGGCGGGGAGGTGGGTCCCAGCGAAGACCAAAGGGGGATGGAGGTTTGCTTCTAAAAGGAGAAGGAGTTTCTCAGCTTTCCTCTGAAAACACAGGGAAAATGGGAAGGGCTCAGGGAGGTCCAAAGGCGGGAGGGAGACCAGGTGAACCGGAAGGTGCCTGGAGTGAGCCTGATTCCTGGACTGACTCCCTGCAGCCCAGGAAGTGAATATTCCATGCACCCAGCACAGAGCCAGGTGGATCCCAGTTCTGGGAGGGCTGTGCAGAGTGGCTGGCACTCAGGGCCTGCTACAGGATCCCGGCCTGGGTGCGAGAGCGGGAGCACTGCACGTTGTGAGCTTCCATTTAAGTTTGGAAGACAGACATACACTTTCTGAAGATGGGATAGATCTCTAGAAGAATGGAGCAGGTGAAGGGTGCTCCAGGCAGGTGGGCTTTAAGGTGAAGCAGTCATGGAAGGCTTCTTGGGGGAGGTAAGGGAATGAATAGGTGACTCGGGGCAGAGGTTCAGGGAGGTGCTTCCAGCCCCATTCACAGTGAGCCTCTCTCTCCATCCCCAGGCCCCTATGTCCTTGGTGCCTTCTTGCCAGGCAGGAGGTCTGGCAGTGCCAGACACTGAATACCAGGCACTGAGTGCCAGGTAGCTGAGGTCCTGGTGTTCCTCACCCCTCTGGCTGAGCTGCATTTGACTGGGTGCTCAGCGAATGGGGTACCTGGTGGCTGAGATTCAGCAGGTGTGAAAAATGCCTGTGCCCATTGGACCATAAGAAAGGCTGAGCGCTGAAAAGCTGATGCTCTCGAACTGTGGTGCTGGAGAAGGCTCTTGAGAGTCCCTTGGACAGCAAGGAGACCCAACCAGTCCATCCTAAAGAAATGAACCCTGAATTCGCTAGAAGGACTGATGCTGAAGCTGAAGCTCCAATATTTTGGCCACCTGATGGGAAGAGCCGACTCATTGGAAAAGACCCTGTTGCTGGGAAAGGTTGAGGGCAGGAGGAGAAGGGAGTGACAGAGGATGAGACGGTTGGATAGCATCATCAACTCAATGGACGTGAGTTTGAGCAACCCCCGGGAGATAGTGAAGGACAGGAAAGCCTGGTGTGCTGCATTCCACGGGGTTGCAGAGTTGGACACGACTGAGCGATTGGACAACAGCAATGGTGGCCAGGGGAGGGTGGGACCAAAGACTTTGCCGAAAAAGGCGAGGATGCACTCTCATCTGGGCAACCCCTCCCCCCACCTTGGACCAGACCACCAGCTGCTGTCCCTCCACATCACATCCTTTAGCCCTTTTCATCAAAGTTCTACTTTGAACTTGAAACCAGCAGTCAGTTCCTTTGTGCCTGCTGTCTGGGGAAGGATCAGCTGCTAGTGTGAGGTTTAGGTCTGTCGTGCTCTTTGCTTTCTTGGGGCTTTGCTGCTGGTCCCTGAGGGAATTAAGAGGGCAGGGAGGCCCAGGCCCTGTCTTCAAGGAGCTTCCAGAACTGCCCCAGAAGCTCAGCTCATCAGGCAGGTCTTTGACGACACGCCGGCTTCTCTGGGAGAAGAGGTGAGGCTCGTAGAATGTCTGTGCTTCCCAGAACCCTAGCGATTTCTGACCTCATCCTTCACAGTCCCCTGGGGAAACTAAGGCCCACACCTGAGAAGGGGCTTGGTCAGGCCCAGCCAGCGTGTGACGGATGGCTCCCTGGAGGGAAGGGGGCTGTGTGGGGTTCCCCAGCTCAGGCGGCTGCCAGCTGCCCGGGGGTGAGTGGAGGATTTGATGAAGGTTTGTGCCTGACAGCCTGGGCCACCAAAGAGGAAAAACGCAGCCGAACACCCAAGTGCGGCTGCCGGGCTCCTCGCCTGGATTTTAGCAGCTGTTGAAACAACTGGTCCCTGGGCCTGTGACCCCTGGAAGGGGTGGGGCTGAGGAAGAATGGAGATTACCTGGGGGTCTGCGTGGGCTGGGACAGCTGGGAGGACAGCTGAGTAGGCAGCTTCTGGCCAAGAATAGCCACCCTGGGACCCCTCGACCGGGGGTCCCTGTTGTGTTCTCAGCACAGACGACAGGTAGCCTCTCACCTGGGCCATGGCTGGTCAGTTAAGCAGACATCACAGCCCCTCTGCTCCAGGAAGTGTTCTGGAAGCGGAGATGGGGAAGGCACGGATGCTTGCCGAGCCCCTGCGGGGCCTGCTTTACCAGGAGGCTCTGAGCCGCACCAGCTGGGCCCGGCTCTGGCCTGGGTTGCTGTTCAATCACTCTGTCGTGTCTTACTGTCTGTGACCCCGAGGACTGCAGCCCACCAGGCTTCCCTGTCTTTCACTGTCTCCCAGAGTTTGTTCAAACGAACATCCATTGAGTTGATGATGTCATCCAACCATCTCATCTTCTGTCGCCTCCTTCTCCTGCCTTCAATTTTTCCCAGCATCAGAGTCTTTTCCAGTGAGTCAGCTCTTCCCATCAGGTGGCCAAAATATTGGACCTTCAGCTTCAGGCATCAGTCCTTCCAAAGAATGTTTAAGGTTGATTTCCTTTAGGACGGACTGGTTTGACCTCCTTGCTGTTCAGGGCATTCTCAAGGGTCTTCTCCAGCACCACAGCTTGAAAGCATCAGTTCTTTGGTGCTCAGCCTTCTTTACGGTCCAGCTCTCACATCCATACATGACTACTGGAAAAACCATAGCTTTGACTAGGTGAACCTTTGTCGGCAAAGTGATGTCTCAGCTTTTTAATACGCCGGCCTGGGTAACTCTGGGCAAGTTTTGTAAACTCCGTTTCCTAATCTGCAAGATAAGAATATAAAAAGCACCCAGTCCATCAAGGGCATGGGGTCAGCCCTCCATGAATGGTAGCTGCTGTTTTAATGATGATAACCTTGACCTCTCATTAGCATGACCCATGGGCTACTTGGGCAGTGCTATGCAGGACCTGGGGTTGGAGCTCCATCTGATTTGTGGCTTCCTCCCACTGTGACTGCTTTTTAAGGCAGCTTTTTTTTTTTTCTAAGAAAGGACCCACCTGACCTAGCGGGGTTCCCAATCCCCATACGGGTGTGACCCTAGCAGAAGTTCCTGGTAACAGGATCTGGGGACCCAGAGCTTGGCCTAAGCGTGGGGAACAGTAGGATGCAGTCGGCTGCTCCAGAGGGTGGGCTGAGGCGGAGCTCTTGGTCCAAGGTCACCAGAATCTCCCCTTCTTCTGCCCCCTGGGACTTTTGTGATTTAAAATTTTTTCTAATCCCTTCTTTTGAGTATCAGTCATTCTTATCGCAGTAAGACTGGTCGGCACTTGTTCACTGGTGTGGCCCGGGCACCCTTCCTAAGGCTTTCTGTGCAGCATTGCTCAGCAGCCCTGTGATGGGGCCAGGCGAGGAGACCGAGGTGGGGCTCGAGAATCTGCTTCCTTAGCCACCATGGCCTCTGCCTCTTGGGATCTCAGAGGTAGGAGAGAAGAACCTTGAGGACCCACCGACCCAGGGTCCCACAAGAAACAGGACACATCCCTCTCCAGGAAGGAGTATAAGATGAGACTGTTCCCTGTTCCAAAGGAACTGTAGGGTTTGGCCAGAATCTAGGAAATAGGTCCATGCAGGGGAGTCCAAGATTGGGTGGTTGTAGTTTGGGGCTTGGCGTGGTGAGTGTTTTGTACACATTTGTGCATGAATGAAAGTGCCCTGCACCGAGAGCCAGAGGCCTTTGGTTGGAGCTTGGCTCTGCTGCCTCTTGCCTGGGTCCCTAGATAAAACAACTGATGTCTCTGAGCCTCAGTTTCCTCATCTGTAAAACAGGATCACAAAATCACTTCACACAGTTAACCGTGAGGGTCATATGAGCTACTGTACGTCCACCTCTTAGCACAGAGCATCAGTTCATGGGTACAGTCACTGTGCTTGTTAATCAAGTTCAGTGGCAAAGCTCACAGATTTCCTGGGAGCCCAGCTCACAGCTGAGAGGGAGCCCCTTGACCCTCAGTTAAGACCCCCATTCTGGCTGCCTAGGCCCTGGGTAGTCACGTGCTTTCCCACCACTACTATGCCCCAGAGGGATACCTGCTTGCTTGGCCTCGTATGTGCGTCCTGCCTTGGAGTTTGTGACTTCCTCATCCTGAAGGAGCTCTGTCCTTCCAGTCTTGAGCTAGCATGTAGCCAGGCCTGTGGCCCCGGCCTCCTTGACCTTGGGTACCTGGAGAATGCTGGCGGAGCTGCTGGCCCTGTGACCCCTGTGTTGGCTGCCTGTGGAAAGAGCCAGAAACACAAGCATCTCTGATAGGGGCGTGGCAGTGTCTGCTTCTCTTCTGTCCCCGTCTCTGTGACAAGCGCATCAGCCTCTGGAGTAGAAGAGAGAAAGGATGAGCCCTTCCCTGCCTGATACTTTGTCTGGCGAGAAGGAGGAGCAGCCTCTGAACCTTGAGGTGTAAATGGGCAGACTTTCCAAGCACTCGCACACGGAGCCCTTCATGCAACCCGGGAGCCAGACATGCACAAAGCATGGTGGGCTGGAGCTCTGCTCTGTCCTTTTGTGAGTGACCAAGCCTGCCAGTGCAGGAGACACGAGATGCAGGTTCCACCCCTGGGTCGGGAAGATCCCCTGGAGGAGGCCATGGCAACCCACTCCAGTATTCTTGCCTGGAGAAGCCCATGGACAAGGAGCCTGGTGGGCTACCTTCCATGGGCTCACAAAGAGTTGGAAACAGCTGAAGCGACTTAGCACACACGTGAGACCTTAGCTCTCTGACCAGAGATAGAACCCGCGCTTCCTGCATTGGAAGGCGGAGTCTTAACCACTGGACTACCAGGAAGTCCTCTGTAACTTTTTTTTGGGGGGGAGGAGGGGCCACACCATGGGGCTTGCAGGATCTCAGTTTCCCCGCCAGGGACTGAACCTGGGCCCTGTCAGTGAAAGGCCATAACGCTAACGGCTGGGACACCAGGGAACTCCCTATAACTCTATTTATTTACTTATTTAGTTTGTCTGGAAAGCCTTCTGAGGAGCCACTGTCCCGAGCATTCCATCCCGAGAATCTTCCAGAGGGGTTGGCAGAGTAGGGGATACCCACAGGGCCCGGGAGCCATGAGACCCGCCCTAAGCCCCACTCCCAGCCCCATCTGCCTCAGTTTCCCCAGCCGTCAGCCGGCACCGGCCCCCTCCCGGCCAGACCACCACCCGCTCCCTGACCCGAGCCCTAACCGCCACTTATGTCCTTTCTCCACAGGCTCCCCCCTGCACAAGCAGGCCTCTGGCCCCCCGGCCGCGGCCCCCGCCGCCCCCGAGAAGCCCGGCGTCAAGGCGGCCGAGGTGGGCGACGAGTTCGCCGGGGACTTCGTGGTGGGCGAGCGCGTGTGGGTGAACGGCGTGAAGCCGGGCGTGGTGCAGTACCTGGGGGAGACGCAGTTCGCGCCGGGCCAGTGGGCGGGCGTGGTCCTGGACGAGCCGGTGGGCAAGAACGACGGCGCGGTGGGCGGCGTGCGCTACTTCGAGTGCCCGGCGCTGCAGGGCATCTTCACGCGGCCCTCCAAGCTCACGCGGCAGCCCGCGGCCGAGGGCTCGGGCAGCGACGCCCACTCGGTCGAGTCGCTGACCGCCCAGAACCTGTCGCTGCACTCGGGCACCGCCACGCCGCCGCTCACCAGCCGCGTCATCCCCCTGCGGGAGAGCGTCCTCAACAGCTCGGTGAAGACGGGCAACGAGTCGGGCTCCAACCTCTCGGACAGCGGCTCCGTGAAACGCGGCGACAAGGACCTGCGCCTGGGAGACCGCGTGCTGGTGAGTCCCTGCCCGCACCCCCACCCCACGTGGGCAAGCTGGATTCCCCACCCAGGGCAGGGACCGGGACCCACGGGGCTCGGGTGGGTTCAGGCTGAGGCACCCACACCTGGTCAGAACCACAGAGGGACCAGTGAGACAAGAGAAGTGGGGGCCCTGGAGACTGTTGCTGTGTGACCCTGGGCAAGTGTCTTAACCTTTCTGGGCCTGTAGTTAGTTTTTTAAGGAGCCTCCATACTGTTCTCCATAATGGTTGTACAATTTACATTCTGTGAATTGTCTTTTCATTTTGTTTATGGTTTCCTTTGCTGTGCGAAAGCTTGTAAATTTAATTAGATCCCATTTGTTTATTTTTGTTTTTATTTCTGTTGTTCTAGAAGGTGGATCAAAAAAGATCTTGCTGTGATTTATGTCAAAAAGTCTTCTGCCTGTGTTTTCCTTTAAGAGTTTTATAGTGTCCAACCTTACATTAGTAATCCAATTTGAGTTTATCTTTATGTATGGTGTTAGGGAGGGTTCTAATTTCATTCCAATTTCATTACATGTAGCTGTTCAGTTTTCCCAGCACCACTTATTGAAGACTGCCCTGTCTCCATTGTATATTCTTGCTTCCTTTATCATAGATTAGGTGACCACAGATGCGTGGGTTTATCTCTGGGCTTTCTATCTTGTTCTATTGATCTATATTTCTGTTTTGTGCCAGTACCGTTTTGTCTAGATTAGTGTAACTTTGTCATAGTCTGAAGTCAGGGAACCTGATTCCTCCAGCTTCGTTTTTCTTTCTCAGGATTGCTTTGACTATTCAAGGTCTTTGGGGAACACAGAGAATTTTTAGGGCAGTGAAACTATTCTGTATGATACTGTAATGGTGGGTACTTGTCATATATTTCTTGGGAATTCCTGGGCAGTCCAGTGATTGGGACGTCACTCTTTCACTGCCGAGGGCCCAGGTTTGATCCCTAGTTGGAGAACTAAGATCCCACAAGCCGCATGACGTGGTTCCAAAAAAAAAATATATATATATACATATATATATATGTATATATTTATATAAAGATCATCCCATAATTATAAAAGGATCTGCCTCAGGCGGCTTCTGAGAGAAATACTGATTGCTTTTCTGCTTTCCCTGCAGCTGCCTGTGGACCTGGTTGCCCTGGGTTTCCAGCTCTATGTCTAACATCTTTTCTCCTGTTCTCTTTGTCTTTGAGAGCTTAATACCTTAAAAAAAAAAGTCCCTTCACTGTCTTTCTAGTGCAAATTGAAGAAAGGGTGAAAATAAATGTGTGTATTTATCTACTATGTTTGTGTTAGTCGCCCAGTTGTGTCTGGGTGTTATGTGCCCCCATAGACTGTAGCTCGCCAGGCTCCTCTGTCCATGGAGCTCTCCAGATAAAAGGATCTGCCTCAGGTGGCTTCTGAGAGAAATACTGATTGCTTTTCTGCTTTCCCTGCAGCTGCCTGTGGACCTGGTTGCCCTGGGTTTCCAGCTCTATGTCTAACATCTTTTCTCCTGTTCTCTTTGTCTTTGAGAGCTTAATACCTTAAAAAATAAAGTCCCTTCACTGTCTTTCTAGTGCAAATTGAAGAAAGGGTGAAAATAAATGTGTGTATTTATCTACTATGTTTGTGTTAGTCGCCCAGTTGTGTCTGGGTGTTATGTGCCCCCATAGACTGTAGCTCGCCAGGCTCCTCTGTCCATGGAGCTCTCCAGGCAAGAATGCTGGAGTGGGTAGCCATTCCCTTCTCCGGGGGATCTTCCTGACCTAAGGACCAGACCTGGGACTTCCTGCGTTGCAGGCAGATTCTTTGCCGTCGGAGCCACTGGGGAAGCCCCTACCATCTTTATGTGAGCCAAAATAGGACTTTCTAAAGGTTACCTTCTCTGACACCCCTAAGTATGCCTCAGGTGTGTGCCCTCAAAGGAGCCAGCTCCATGATTAAAACTCACTTCATTCGCACCATTTGTTAAGGACCAGCTATGCACCAGACACAATGAAGATGTGAATTCTAAACTTAACTCAGGAGTTCTCTGGTGGCCTAATGGGTAAGATCTGGTGCTTTCACTGGCTTGGCCTGGTTTCAACCCCTGGTCAAGGAACGAAGATCCTGCAAAAAATTGTTTTTCAGATAGCCAAAGGCTCAAATATTTTATTTCCTCTTGCACCTCTTCTTAGAAAGCAGTGGAAGGCTCTACCAAAATAAGTGAATAAACCAAGAAAAAAAAGAAGATATTGCATCCAAGAAATAGGAAATCCAGCCCAAGAGGGAAGAAGAGGGACTCCTCAGGGCGATGGTGACAGGTGGCCTTGGAGTGGTGACCACCCAGCAGAGGGACTCCCAGCTCCAGGAGAATTTCTCCAGAAAGAATTTGATAGAGTTCTCAATGCCTCTGCATGTCTTGGCAGGAGATCTTAGAGTTCTGAGAGAGTTTGGGGTTAACCTAGTGTGAAAACCCAACAAACAATCATAGAAGACAGTTGTTATCTGTAGGGAAACTTGGTCATGGGAAGGAAAAGTTTCTGTATCCACCCATCCGTGTCTGTGACTAGTGTTTACCTAAGTCCCAGCACCAACAGCCTGGAGTCTGATCAAAATGAAGTTGTTGATGTGTGGGAAGAGTGGAGAGCCAGTAGGGGTGGGTTTAGCCTCCCTTTCCTTGACGGGAAGGTCAATGGATGTCACCCCAAACTGAAAAATTGACAAGTAGCAACATAAGCGTGTCAACTAGAAATATGCCGTCAACACCAAAAACTTCATCATAAAGAGTTAAAGTGCTTTTGGGGAAAGGTGGAGAAATTCCTGGGGCTTTTTAAGGCTTCGAAAGTATTTGACTCTTTATGTATATGTGTGTGTTAGTCGCTCAATCGTGTCCAACTCTTTGTGACCCCATGAACTGTAGCCCACCAGGCTCCTCTGTTCATGGGATTTCCCAGGCAAGAATACTGGGGTAGGTTGGTTTTTCCTTCTCCAGGGGATCTTCCCCACCCAGGGACTGAACCCAGGTCTCTCGCATTGCAGGCAGATTGTTTACCCTCTGAGCCACCAGGGAAGCCCCTTTATGTATATATGTAAACTTAACTAAACGTTTTTAAAATCATTTTTATAGTAGTATTCCTGATTACTGGCCTGGTCTATGGGTTTTTTTTAACTGTGGTAAAATACACATAACAGGTGGGTGGGATGAACTGGGAGACTGAGGTTGACATATACACTATACACTAGTATGTATAAAATCAAAAACTGAGACCCTACTGTCCAGCACAGGGAACTCTGCTCCGTGCTCTGTGCTGACTAAATGGGGAGGAAATCCAAAACAGAGGAGCTATATGTATGTGTATAGCTGACTCACTTTGCTGTACAGCAGAAATTAACACCACATTGAAAAGCAGCTGTACTCCAGTAAAAATTAATTGAAAAAATAAATTAAAATATACATAACATTTACCTTAACCATTTTTGAGTACAATTCAGTGATGTTAAGTAACAGATTCATGTTGTTGTAGTACAACAGATCTCTTTTATCTTGTGAAACTGAAACTCATTCCCATTAAACAGTAACCCCATTTCCCCTTCCACCCAGCTCCTGGCAACCCCCATTCAAGCCATTTTTTAAGGATAACATTTATTGAGCTCTTGTATGTACCAGACACTGCACAAACAGTACTTATTCCTCACCAGAGCCCTTTTGACAGATGAAGCAGGGCCAAAGCTCAGAGAGGTTAGGTAACTGGCCCAAGCTCACACAGCTTGTAAGTGGCAGCGTTTGAATACAAGTCTGTCTTTCTAACTCCAGAGCTCTCACTCAGGACTGCCTTGGGAAGCACTGGTTATGCCTGTATCCCTCCCAGCTGTCCTTGAGCTCCCGCCATCTCTCCTAAACCTTGCATACTGGAAGAGAAAGGTGGGATGAGCCTGGGCGCCTGGGTACCTGCTCTTCCCACTGCATCCTCTGGACCCGAGTCCCTCTGTGTGCCAACAGGTTGGCGGGACGAAGACTGGCGTGGTGCGCTATGTGGGGGAGACAGACTTTGCCAAGGGCGAGTGGTGTGGCGTGGAACTGGACGAGCCTCTTGGGAAGAACGATGGGGCGGTGGCGGGTACCAGGTATGGTGGGCTTTCCCTGGGCAGGAGGAAGGGGGGCGTCCTCTTCTGGGATGGGTGTGGGGGATGGGGTTGGGGCATCTGAGGATGCCAGTGTTGAGCATCCGGTGGCTGTGCCTGTGCTGCCATAGCAGCTCATGGAAGCAGGTGGTGGGACTGTCACTTCCATTTTACAGATGAGATAACCAAGGCCAGAGAGGTCATTTCTTAAGATCACGCAGAGAGTCACGAGCAAGTGCTAGGAGAGTCATCTGTCCCTGTGTCCCCTTCCCCATGCCACTTGGCTGAGTGCAGTGAGAGCACCAGAAAAGGGGAGGCAGTGGCCCCTGCCTTCTGGGAGATGCCGTGGGTGACGCAGAAAGTAATCAGTGCCTGGTGCTCTAGAGTCAAGGTTAGGCTCACAGCTAGGTCCCAGGTTTCTCAGCATCTCTAATTAAAGGGAATTGACTGTCAGGAATTCTCGATCGAGAGGGTCTAAGGCTGCTCCTGGGCCCATTGGGGATGGGAAGGGTGATGTGATGAGTGAGCAGTGTCAGGGATGTGGGGCCAAGGAGGGGTGGTCCACGAGCCTGTTTTTATCCCTGGGCTGGGTTCTGTGCTCCAAGTGAGGCTGGGACAGCTCTGAGAAGGAAGGTCTGCTAGGCTGGGGGTCAGCCTGAACAGGGACCTGAATGCAGGAAGTGGCAGGATGGTGTGGCAGCTTCATAGTGAGCCGGAAACTGCAGGACTGGTTCCTGGTTCTCTGTGGAATCCACTGCCAGAGAGGTTTTGAGAGATGATGCTCCAGAGTTTCCATGACAACACTTGCCTTCCTGTTTTCAAGGCGAATGTTTCTCTCAACTTACTCTTGCATTCAGAATTCAGAGGAAGGTTGGTCAGCATCCCCCACCCCACCCCTAAGGTGCTTGCTTCCCATTTCTGCTTCTCCATGCAGGGAGCGCCATGGGCAGAGAGCCTTGGCTCTGGGGGTGGTCCAGGGGCAGCTGTGAGAATAGGGCTGCAGATAGGGCTGGGGGCCTCTGGTGTGTGGTGGAGCCAAAACACTGAGGGCTTTGGAGTCCACTGGATCCACTCTCAACTTTGCCATTTAACCAGCTGTGTGACTATGGCAGGTTGCTTAACCTCTCTGAGCCCATGTCTCTTCTGTGAAAAATGGATTACAATAGAGTGGTTGGGGGATTGAAATGAGCCTTTATGAAAAGGGACTGGCACAGAGCAGGTGTTTATCGATTGTTATCCCCCCTTCCCCAGAAATATGTCCAGTGGCTGTGCAGAATAGCAGACCCTGCTTACCTGTGTTCCTTTTCTGGGAGTCCTGTCTATTGGTCTTAGGGTACGGGTGATGGGTCCCCAAGGAGGAACTTCTCTGTCTTTGAATTCAGAGCTCTGGGCCCTGAAAAGGTGGGGAAGGCAGGCCAGGCTCCAGGCTGTGGGGCAGTAATGGCCGCGTGGTCTCTCCTGCCCCTCCAGGTACTTCCAGTGCCCACCCAAGTTTGGTCTCTTTGCGCCCATCCACAAGGTGATCCGCATCGGCTTCCCGTCCACCAGCCCGGCCAAGGCCAAGAAGACCAAGCGCATGGCCATGGGTGTGTCGGCGCTGACCCACAGTCCCAGCAGCTCCTCCATCAGCTCCGTCAGCTCCGTGGCCTCCTCCGTGGGTGGCCGGCCCAGCCGCAGTGGCCTGGTGAGCATGGGGGACTGGGGAGGGCTACCCTGGTGTGTATATGGGGATGTGGAGGGTGGGGCCGTAGAGATTCAGGGGTCCTCTGACTTGCTCTGGCTCCAGGCATCTGTCAGTTTTGAGGTATTTTTTTTCTTTAAATATTTAATAGAAGTTTCTATAAAAGAACATGGAAACTTGGTAACTTAGGCTCTTAAACTGAAATATACATTTCAGGTGCTAAGGTAGAAGTTTGGAGTTTTTAAACAAAGATGAAAGTGTAAAGATCTGCCTGCCGATGCAGGGGACATGGGTTCAATCCTTGGTCTGGGAACTAAGATCCCACAGGTCACAGGACAATTAAATCCGTGAGCCACAACCACTGAGCCCACAGGCCACAACTAGAGAGTAGCCCCCCACTCACCACAACGAGAGAAGGCCTGCAGGCAGCAACCAAGCGCCCATGTGCCACAACCAGCACCACCAACAAGTAAACAATTTTAAAAAAGAAAGTGTACACTTTTGTAACAGAGAAATTGACCCGTTTACATTTACTGTAATTTTTCTATTACTGATGTGTCACTAGTCTAAAACCCTTTCCTAGGAATTTAAGAAGGTCTTACGGATGCAGAGCAGGTAATACGGGTGGAGGGCAAGCAGTTTAGAAAGGCTGGCACCTCACCTGGGGCGAGGAGAGAAGGTGAGGTTGCCGTGCAGAGGTCTGTCTACAAGGGCTTCCTCCTAGTCCAGGAGAAGGTGGCCCAGGTGAGGGACCCCGCCGTGAGGTGGGGAGGACCCCCAGGGGCTGTAACTTTCCTGGGAGTGGGGAGTTCCTTGGATCCCTCCATGTAAGTAGGCAGAGTGTCTAGGGCCCTGAGAAGGGGAGGAGCCGGACCCTAGGAGTCCAGGCACTTGGGCCCCATGCCCCCCAACCTGTGGGGTAATAGGGGGTTGTCTGGATGGAGCTCCACACCCCTGAGTCCCGCCTGCTCCGGCGCCTCCCTGCAGCTCACCGAGACCTCCTCGCGCTACGCCCGCAAGATCTCGGGCACCACGGCCTTGCAGGAGGCGCTGAAGGAGAAGCAGCAGCACATAGAGCAGCTGCTGGCTGAACGGGACCTGGAGCGGGCCGAGGTGGCCAAGGCCACGAGCCACATCTGCGAGGTGGAGAAGGAGATCGCCCTGCTCAAGGCGCAACATGAGCAGGTGGGTGGGCGGGTTGGGGCGGTGGGGTCCCCAGCGGGGTACCAGCGGTCTCCTTGGGCCAGTCTTGTCCATCCCTCAAGCTCAGAGAGGAGAACTCGGGGTGTGCAAAAGACACTGAGATGCGGGTTACCAACCTCCCCTGTCCTCCTGGTGAATTTCCTTCCAGTGGCAGGTCCACATTCCTCCAGAACCTGGATACAGACTTGCGCATCCTGCTTTTTCCCACTTCCTATACTGTGAGCAGCGCTTCCCTGGTGGCTCAGATGGCAAAGAATCCGCCTCCAATGTGGGAGACTGGGGATCGATCCCAGCCTAGGCAAGAGCCCCTGGAGAAGGGAATGGCAACCCACTCCAGAATTCTTGCCTGGAGAATCCCAAGGCCAGAGGAGTCTGGCGGGCTACAGTCCGTGGAGTCGCAGAGTCGGACTCGATGGAACTACTGAGACACATAGCCCGAGCATGATTTCTAGGTCATGGAAAATTCTTCCCCGTTTGAATGGCTGCATTGCCATCTATCACAGGCTGTGTCCTTGCCCACGTGGCCTGGTCCCTGCTGGTGTTCACGTGGTTTTCCAATTCCTCACTTTTTCTAAATAATTTCTAATATTAAATTTTTGGGGGGTACAGATGTCCACATTTCAGATCACATTTCTGAGCAGATTCCTGGGCTGAGTTTCAGGGAAGGAAGGCATCACCCATCACCTCGCTTCTGCCACCGTCGTGTGTCTCTTCTTCCCTGGCGCTTGTCCCCTACCTGGGAGCTCCCTCCTGGGCCCCTGTCCCCATTTGGAGCCCGGCTCCCTCTTCCTTCGGGTTCTGGAATTATTAAGGCCAAGCTCACGTATGTGCTGTGACAGGGGCATTCACAAGACAGAAGGTCTTACAGGCCCTCAAGGGCGGAGAGAGGGGGCAGGTCATGGGGGCAGGTGGGCCTGAGGTTCCCGCTGGGTGAGGCTGGCCCTCTGCCCTCACATCTAGACCCACAGTTCCTGCCTGACTGGGCTGAAGGGGGAGTAGGGGTGGCTGGGATCCCAGGCCTGCCTCCTCGCATCTTCCCTGCCGCTCCCCATCCCTCCCCACCCGGCTCCCCATCCCCCGGGAGGAGGCCGACCCTGTCCGGGCCCTCGGCTCGGGGCCCAGTATGTTGCAGAAGCAGAAGAAAAGCTGCGCGGGCCCGGCTCCTGGTGGAGAGCGTACGGAAAGAGAAGGTGGACCTGTCCAACCAGCTGGAGGAGGAGAGGCGGTGCGTGCTGCCCCTGGCCTGGTGACACGAGTCGGGCGGGCCTCAGTCCTCCCATCTGCAAAGTGGGGTGATGACCCCCACCTCTGCAGGCTGTTGGTAGGACTTGCAAGATAACCCCAGTGATGCACCCGACAACAGCGCTGAGCACGTGGGAGACACCGTGTCTGTCACTGCTTTCCTTCCGGATGTGGGGGTCACCGTTCCTGCCCTGCCTGGCTCGTGCAGCATTATGAGAACGCCCAGGGAGGGCAGCTGGGGGCCATCTCTCACTAGGGAGACATGTACCCCACGTGCCCACGCTGTGACCCAATTCAGCACAGGGAATACCCGCCTCTGCTGCAGGCAGGTCCTGCCAGTGGAGCGTGCAGCCTGTGTCCTGAAGCTTCATTTCCATTTCAGGTGTCGGGAAACTGAGGCTCAGAAGCAGCAGGGAAAGGCCACTGGAAACACCCTGCACTGAGGGGTCAGCCCCCGGGCTGGGTGCTTTACCTGCACCGTTTCTCTGTCTTACTATTAACCCAGGGAGGTATTGCCCCCAGCTCACAGATGAGAAAACTGAGGCTCAGAGCAGGGAAGGGACTCACTTGAGGTCACTAGTCTTGTTAGTGGTGCCGCTGGCTGTTTGTGACCTGCCACAGTGCTGAGTGGGGTTTGTGTTCCCTCTGTGTGGGGTCTCTGGGCTGACTTGCTCCTGGAACACCTGGTGGGGTTCAGAGCCCACAGGGCCAGGGTTTCCTTTGGTCCAGGAGCCTCTCTTTGTCTCCGAGCTGCTGACATACAGATTTCTGCAGCTTCTTCTGCTCCTCCTGTGCAGTAGTCAGCCCCCAGCCCCAGCCCCCCACCTCCCCCAACTTGGGTCGGCTCTTGGGCTTTCAGCCCAGGCATGTGCCCCAGAGGCTGTTGTTACTGTCTGACTCTGGGAGAGGAGGGCTTATTTATATCTTCCTGAGACCGATGGCAGGGCCCACACAACTGGTTCCCATGGCAACGCACCTGATGCCAACAAACAAAAACAGATCCCTGAGACATCGTGGGAGTTGCGTTCAAGAAGTCCTGGGTACAAGGGCCAGCATTGCCCGGCGCTTGCTGTGTGACCTTGGGCAGGTCACTGGCCCTTTCTGGGCCTCAGTTTCATCCTCTGTGTGCTGAGAGCAATATTCATGGCAACCGAAACAGCAGCAATGGGACTCCACTGCCCTTAGACTGAACTAGCTGTCCTTCACCGTTTGTCCCACCCCTCTCCTCTCTCAGCCAGGGCTGATTGGATCTGGGGTGGGCACCCGATCCAAAGTGAGAAGATGTGTATAAGAGACAGGCCCTGGGGGCCCTCCACATGAGGGAGCAGCCCAGGTCATGGGGGCTGGAACTCTGGGCCCTGATTCTGAGCGGAGGGAGTGAAGATGGGGTCAGCAGGGGAAGAAGCCCACCCTCCCTCCTTCCCCATAGTTTCATGCAGCCTATCTGCTCCCTGCTATGATGAAAACAGAGCTGATGCTGCTTCCTTTACTCTCCATTCTATCATTGATTCCCACAACCACCCTAGAGGGGAAGGATGCTGCATTAAACAACTATTTTGCAGGAGAAGAAAGGATTTATTACTTGCAGCAAGTAAGGAGAACACCGGGGGTCTTTTCCTTAAGCTGTGTCTCCTTTGCACTCCTGTTTTAGAGAAGTCCATGTTCTCTGTGTAGAGCTTGGACCAGGAAGTTGGGAGGGCAGGGGGTTTCCAGGAGGCTCCGCCCCCATCCGCCATGAGGCTCTGGGACAGTACCTTCCAGGTACTCTGAATGTGGACTTGCAGCTTCTGGTGGCCTTGGCTCTCTCTTCCATTGCTGACTTGGCAAAGCCCACCCCTCTGGGTAGGGGTCATTTATGGGCTTCCCTGATGGCTCAGCAGGTAAAGAATCCACCTGCAATGCAGGAAACACGGGTTCAGTGCCTGAGTCAGGAAGATCCCCTGGAGAAGGAAATGACAACCCACCCTAGTATTCTTGCCTGGAGAATCCCATGGACAGAGGAGCCTGGTGGACTACAGTCCAGGGGGTTGCAAAGAGTCAGACACAGCTGAGCAGGAGCATGGATGGACCTCTCTGGGTGAGGCCTGCTCAGCCCCTTCTCCCCTCCGCAGGAAGGTGGAGGACCTGCAGTTCCGAGTGGAAGAGGAGTCCATCACCAAGGGAGACCTGGAGGTAATGGTCAAAGGCCCCCAAATTTCCCCCAAGACTTGCACCCCAGGCTCAGCCCTTAAAGGGAAAATCGTCATGAGGTCCAGGCAGCAACTCTGAGCCCTGTGGGAGGGGACCATGGGGACCATGAGGTAGACAAACTGGGGAAGAGTCAAAGGTCATACCCTGGGAGCATTGGGGAGGGGCCCGTCACAAGAGACTCGGGCATCAGAAGTCGAATGGCTCAGCTCCAGGAGTCCCAGAGGAGCCACGCTTCCTGGGTCAGCAGCTGGGTGGGATGGACCCAGGGAGTCCACAGAACTGGGCCTGAGGACATGGTGGCTGGGCTCCCTGTCCCTTCTTTCTTGGGCAGTATCCCTAACGGTGTTTCCTGGGCCCTCTGTTCATCTTGAATTCCAGCTAAAACTTTGGCTGGGAATAGTCTAGAGTCACAGAATTTGTAGATGGGAAAACAGGCTCAGAAAGGCAGAAGGGACTCACCCAGTCATGGTGCACCTCAGCAGCCACTGGGATCAGGACCCAGGACTCCTGATTCCCGAATGTAGCCCATAAGGATGGCCAGTGATGGCACCTCTTCAAGACCCACCACCTGACCAAGGGGTCTGGGCACCAGTGGAATTTCACTCTCCCTCTTCAGTCCCACCCACCCTTTCTGAACTGAGGGATGGAGGACATTCACTCAATTAATAAAGCACCTAAGGACCCCTGCCACCCAAGACAGACACCAGCCCTCCTTGCCAAACTGCCTGGAGTCTGCAGGGCTCACTATGCCTGCTCACAGTTGGGTGGGTAGGAATGCCTTTCTGCCATGACCCTCCCTGCTCCCTGGGAGGAGACAGAAAATGTGAACTCCCGGGGCCCTCAGATGAGGCAGAGAGGGCAGTCAGCTCAGTCCCTCTCCACATTCCAGTCCTGACCCTAACTGGTCTTGGGCAGCCATTTCCTCTCCCTGGACCTCCATTTGCTCCTCTGTTAAATGAGGAGGTTGAACCAGGTCAGTGATTTCCCAGCTTAAGAATGCATCACCCAGTAAGTATGTTCAGACCCAGAACTCTGGACCCAAGTGGCCATACAGTAGGTCTGGGTGGGATCCAAGGGTTTGCATTGCTAATGAGTTGCCAGATGATGCTGACCTGGGAACCACACTTTGGGAATCACTGCACTGGATCATTTCTGAGCTCTGATGGGAAACTACGGTTTCTGATTTTGTGAAAGAGCTGTGTTAAAACCCCTCTGACTTCCAGCATTCAGCAAAATTATACGAATGGCTGTCCTATCCCTGAATGACCCTGGCTGGGGAGGGATGTGTGTGATCTGGGGTCACTGACGGCTGCCCCTGTTGGGACGGGTTTTGCAGCCTGAGCTTAAAGAATGGCTCCTGGGGCACAACCTGGTGTAGGAACCCCAGCCTGGAATCCAGTGTCCCAGTATAAGTTTGTCGCTTAGCCAAGGGGCCAGTTATGTGACTGACGTTTAGCAAGCTCTTCTGTGGGGTGGCTGACCTCCCGAAGGGATTGGGGGTGGAGGTCGCTCCCGGGAAAAGTACCTGTGATTGCAAAGACATCTGGTAACTGCTAACTTCAGTCATTGCGGGGTGGGGGTGAGTGGGCAGGTTACTAAAAGGCTGCAGGGAAATCTCACAGCGCCAACGGCAGACGGTTCAGAACTGGAAGGAGGAGCAGCATCAGAAACGGAGTCTCTTCCCCCCTCACTCACCTCACTCTTCTCATGACCCCTGGTCAGTCTGTCTGTCTCTCACTGTGTCTACAGATCTCTTGACACATCTCCTCCTTTCTGCCCTGACGGCCACCTGGCCGGCCCCGCCTAGGCTCCAGCACCTACTGCCTCCCTGCTGTCCTCTTGAGAGAATCTGATTGGTCCGAGGCTAGCCAATGGGCTGTCTCACTTTGGATCGGGTGCCCACCCCAGATCCAATCAGCCCTGGCTGAGAGAGGAGAGGGGTGGGACAAACGGTGAAGGACAGCTAGTTCAGTCTAAGGGCAGTGGAGTCCCATTGCTGCTGTTTCTGTTGTGACCATCCATATTCATGGCAACCGAAAGGCACATGGACCCAAGTCCCTCTCATCCCAGCCCATCTGAAAGTCAAAAATAAGCCCCCCAGAACACCTTCTTGAGCTCCTTCTAGGACCCCTCCAGCTATGTGACCCCATTTCTCTGCTTGTCCTCCCTCCTCCAACTGTGCAAAATGTCTCATGACTACCTCTCACTGCCTTTCTGACCTTGACTGTCGGCCTGTCCAGGGGCTCAGTCTCAGGCTTCACTCTCGCTGAGAGCATCCAGTCTATGGCATTAAATGCCCTTTATAAGCCCACGATTTCCTTGGTCCTCCCCCAAACTCCACACCAGCATACCCACAGGACATCTCCACCAGGAGGAGCAAGTGACAGGCATTTCTAGCATCTTCTGGGGCTGCAGGAAAAACTATCACAATTCAGCAGCGGCTCCAGACAAC
Organism: Madoqua kirkii; assembly: GCA_006408675.1. Lineage (NCBI taxonomy): Eukaryota > Metazoa > Chordata > Mammalia > Artiodactyla > Bovidae > Madoqua > Madoqua kirkii. The sequence continues at coordinate 30,799 of SJYC01023121.1, read as the reverse complement.
ACACGTCGGCGCTCTCACAGTGCTGGAGAAAGTCTGAAATCGAGGTATGGGCAGGGTGAATTCCATGCCTCTCTCTCAACTCTGGTAGGATTGCTGGCAGCCGCTGGTGTCCTTGGCTTGTCGAGGCACCCCTGCCTCTGTGGTCACGTGACCTCCCTCCCTGTCCCTGTGTGTCCCTGTGTCTCTTCACGTGACCTTAAAAGGAAGTCATCAGGCCCACCTTAACCCAGGATGACTTCATCATAACTGTTTACATGTGCAAAGACAAGGTCACCTTCTGAGGTTCTGAAGTAGACAGGAAATTTGGGGATTTATCATCCAGGGGGCTTGTGTTATTGTTTTGTTGATTAAAATGTTATTTTTCATTGGCTTGGGAACACCCACTGTAACGGGAAGAGGCAGAACTCAGAATCAGCTGTTTGTTGGAAACTGGCTGTGCAACTCAAGGCTGGGGGGAGATGAAGAGGGGCGACAACCTTCAGGAGCCCTTTGTGCAGTTGGGATAACTCCCTGCCGGCTCCCCTATAACGCCTTCTATTACCTGAAGGGTGTCCCAAGGCAGAGACTTTGTGCTTTGGAGTAGGATAGACACTGTACATGCAAGGAGAAGAGAAAAAACGGTAGGTCAAGGGCTCAGGCCAGGCTTCACCTAGCTTCCAGGATTTGGACGGAGGCAGGGACACAGGGAGTCCCCACTGCTGGAGCCTCCATCACTGCTCCGTGTTGTTGCCAGAAGTCTGTGTCTCCCCACCGTGGAGTCAGGCTTGGTTTGGGGAAGGGCCCCAATTCTAAAATCCAGACGTCTGAGTTCTAGGCTTCAGGCTATCCCAAGTTGCTGGGTGATTCTGAGCCTGAGGTTGTCCAGCTGGCATGACCTCTCTCTCCTGTGAGTTGGAGAGACAACCGAGACACCACAGGATGGGGTAGGTTCTAAAGCTGGTGTGTGAGACAAAAATTGCATCCACTCTTACACTGCCGTGCAGATAACCATGGTGGCTGCTAATCCTCACACCCTTGGAGCAGAATAAAAGCCAGATTGTCCATCTCACTAAAATCTAGCCTTCAGAGGTGCTCTCCCGCCCTTAACTCCTAGGACTGAACTTAATTAAGCGAGCACCTCCCATGAGTTCCCCTGTGCCCACAGGGAGACCCCAACCGAGGGAACAGGAGGCTGAGGGTTCTGAAAGTGACAGGAAGGGGGCTTTTGCGGCGGTTGGGGTACCAAATGAAGTTGACCTTGAAATTGTGAAGCTTTATACTGCCCTTGGGACCACCAGTATGGTATTTGTGATCAGGCTCTGCCTAGTGCCTGGGGTCGCAAAGAGTCAGACACGACTTAGCAACACTTTCATTTTTTTTTTCCAGTTTAGTGTGGGTCCCGGGCAGGGTTCCCATGCCCACCATAAAGGGGAGAGAAGCAAGGGAGAACATGGCCCCTTTGAGGCTGGGGTTGAGTCACCATCTTTAGCCCTAACTTTCCGAAAGAGACCGAGTACGGCTGTCTTTTAGCCCTGCGCCATGCTGCCCTCTTGCGGGAGAGAGAGACACCTTTGTTCCTTTAGGAAAATTCACAGGAATAAGATTGGGAGCCGAAGGACATAAGGTCTCTGTAGCTCTTGATGAACTGTATGAGCGTTGCTGAGGCAATTCTCAGTCTGCTCTGCCACCGCCCCCTTGCTCGTGTTGGCTGTGTATTCTTGGGTTTTACACAGCAGTGCTGTGGTGCTCAGCCTGCCTCCCCAGGACTGCCGCTCCGGCCTGCTGTCTCCTCGTCTCTCGGTGATGACGGGCTGAGCCGAAGGATGCACCGAATCCTCTGGCTTCTCCCTGCTGAGAACGTGGGGTCCAGGCCTTTCTGGATGCCCAGAACCTTGAGCCTCCTGCTGCCCCCGCAGATCTGTCGGGGTAAAATCAAAATGCCAGCCTGGATGCCCTGAGAATGTCGGGCTTTGTTAGCATGTGAAGCGGGTGTTGTGAAGCTGGGACAAAAGCACTGTTGTGCTTTCAGGAGACCAGGCGTCCGCAGCGGGGGGCCCCGGGGAGTGGGCATCACTGGGGCTGGGTTCAGGGCAGGGTGATGGGAGACACAGCCCGGCCTCCACTTAGGGGCCTGGCCGGGGGAAGTCATGATGATGTGGGTGTATTTGAAATCCTTCCTTTCAGTTGGTTCAACCTTCAGGACAGGCCTGGGGACTGGGAGTCCTGGGGTTGTTTACTCATCCATCCATCCTGGGGGTTCCTGGGTGCTGGTTTCTGTGCCTAAAGTGAGAAACGGTCCCTCGGCTCCCTGATGCGAGGTGGAGAGCAGGCTGGGGCTCTTCCCCAGAAGCTGCGAGAGGAAGGCCACATGGGGGTGACAGAAGGGACCCGGGTGCCCATGGTCACCCCATCCAGGGGCCAGCTTGGGCGAGGCTGCTGCAGCCTGTCCTCTGCCCTTAAACAGACCGGCAGGAGGGGGGCGGGCACCTCCCCAGACCGCCTCTCTTCCTTCCACTGCTCTCCTGTCTTGCACACAGAAGATGACCTGCTTCTCTCTCTCTTTTTTCTCTCTTCCTACGGCTTCTTCTCGCCTGTGCTCCTCTCTCCTGTCCCCACCTCGCCACCCTCCCTGGGTGGACAGACCCAGACGCAGCTGGAGCACGCGCGCATCGGGGAGCTGGAGCAAAACCTGCTGCTGGAGAAAGCGCAGGCCGAGCGGCTGCTCCGAGAACTAGCCGACAACCGGGTAACCGCCGCTGCCGCCAGCACCCGGCCCGCCAGCACCCCCGTTTTATTATTTCCTCTCTCTGGCTGCTCTCCTCCCAGTTTTGTTGGGTTTTGTTTTTCCCTTGTGCATCCCTTCTAGGAGGGCAGTGCTGGTTTAGGAACGTGCTTCTGTGCTCCTCCGCCGTGTGATCTTGGTTGGAGGAGGGGGAGGCCTTGGTCCTCCGGGACTTTGCGCCCCAGCCTGTGGTCCTGTTGCCTGGGGAAGGTCCTGTGAGAGCCTCTCCCACTCCCTCAACCGTGCCTTGCGCAGACAATGCTCTGTCATGTTCAGCAACTGGGGGCTCTTGGGAACATTCCGCCCCTTGTGTGGACAACCTGTCCACCCCTCCCTTCTCCCCAGGCTGCGGAAGGCAGAGGTCGGGGGACTGGGGATCTGAGGTCTTCAGCAGGGTGGCACGAAGGGCCAGCCTGAAGGACCTGGGGCCAACAGAGTGGTGGGACTTGGAGGAGTGGGGGGTCCCCAGGGCGTATGATTCTCCATCAGCCCCGGGATCTGAGTGGTTCCTAGGTCAGGGAAAGCTCTGTGTGGGAGTGAAGTCCCCCCAGAGTCCCAGGGCACAGTCTGAATTCCAGTCTGTAGACCCTGCTGGCCCCTCCCTGCCCACCATGCGTGCCAGGGGCCGGCCTCCTACGCAGGCCCACCTCCAAACAGCTGGCCAGCCCAGCTGCAGGGCCCCTGGTGATGGAGTGAAACAGACAGCCGGCAGTGACTGACGAAAACCACTGTACACAGCGTGTACAGTACAGCGGGTATGAGGCGGGTGGCCACCAGTTTCTGTGGGTTGGCCTTTGCACAAGAGTGACTGTGGGTGTGCCTGTGGGTATCCGCAGATGCACACAGTCCCTGTCCACACGCTGGCCGTTGCCAGGTGACTGTGTGTGCAGTACACACTTGTACACAGCAGCTGTTTGCAGAAACAGTTGACAGGCTGAAGCCCTCTACACTGAGGCATCTCCCTCTAGGAAGCGTTCAACCCAACTTAAAAAACCAAAAACATGTTTATTGAACTAGAGGTCACCTTCAGAAGCAAATTCCTTAAGCTTATAAAAGATTTAAAACTCTCAAATATATTATTTTTGAATCCTTGACCACCGACTTGGTCAAAGTGGGATTTGGGCAGGTGGAGCCTCTGATCTCAGAGTTTTCCATCAGAAGGTGGGTCTGGGCCTTTTTTATTTTTTTCTGCCTTAGGCATTAAAATGGCAGACCCTTCTTTGGCCACCCCCTCCAAACAGCCTCTCATTCCAGCTGAGACTTTTCTAGAGCAGGATAGTACAAAATCCCCTCTGTCATGTCCACCCTTTAAAAATAACTTAAACTTGAAGAAAACCATAACCTCAAACAGATGGTTTCCTTTTTTTTTCCCCTCTTTATTGTTGTTCAGCCGCTCAGTCACGTCCGCCTCTTTGCAACCCTGTGGACTGCAGCACGCCAGGCTTCCCTGAGACTCACGTCCAGTGAGTCGAGGATGCTATCCAACCAGTTTCTTCCTTGGCTGCTTTATTTATTTATTTTTGGCTGCAGCACGCCAGATCTTAGCTCCCCCATCAGGGACTAAACCCGCACCTCCGGCACTGGGGCATGGAGTCTTAAGCTCTGGACCCGCCAGGGAAGGCCCCAGATGGTTTCTTTTAAACACGGATTTGTCACAAGCCGGCTAGGGCAGCGGGGACCATTGAGTCCCCGAATCACTGGGGCCCAAGGCAGGGGGAGGTGCTCAGATGGGACAGGGCGTCCTTCCCGTGACCTTCCCCTGTCGCGCCCTCCTGCACCCCCCCTGCCCCCACACCTGGTGGCCTGCTGACCCGGTCTCCCTCTCTCCTGGTAGCTGACCACGGTGGCCGAGAAGTCGCGGGTGCTGCAGCTGGAGGAGGAACTCAGCCTGCGTCGCGAGGAGATCGAGGAGCTGCAGCAGTGCCTGCTCCACTCCGGCCCGCCGCCCGCTGACCACCCCGAGGCCGCCGAGACCCTGCGGCTACGGGAGCGGCTGCTGTCGGCCAGCAAGGAGCGCCAGCGGGAGAGCGGCCTGCTGAGGGACAAGTACGAGAAGGCGCTGAGGGCCTACCAGGCGGAAGTGGACAAGCTGCGGGCGGCCAACGAGAAGTACGCACAGGAGGTGGTGGACCTGAAGGCCAAGGTCCAGCAGGCCACCAGCGAGAACATGGGCCTCATGGACAACTGGAAGTCCAAGCTGGACTCGCTGGCCTCGGACCACCAGAAGTCCCTGGAGGATCTCAAGGCCACCCTGAACTCGGGCCCCGGCGCCCAGCAGAAGGAGATCGGGGAGCTGAAGGCCGTGATGGAGGGCATCAAGATGGAGCACCAGCTGGAGCTGGGCAACCTGAGGGCCAAGCACGACATCGAGACAGCTGTGCACGTGAAGGAGAAGGAGGGCCTTCGGCAGAAGCTGCAGGAAGCCCAGGAGGAGCTGGCCGCCGTGCAGCAGCACTGGTGTGCCCAGCTGGAGGTGCAGGCCAGCCAACACCGGCTGGAGCTGCAGGAGGCCCAGGACCAGTGCCGTGACGCCGAGCTGCGCGTGCGTGAGCTGGAAAAGCTGGACGTGGAGTACCAGGGCCAGGCGCAGGCCATCGAGTTCCTCAAGGAGCAGATCTCCCTGGCCGAGAAGAAGATGCTGGACTATGAGCTGCTGCAGCGCTCCGAAGCCCAGAGCAAGCAGGAGGCTGAGAGGCTGCGGGAGAAGCTTCTGGTCACCGAAAACAGACTCCAGGCTGTCGAGTCCCTGTGTTCAGCCCAGCACACCCACGTAGGTGGCCGCCACCTCTCCTGCCTACTGGGCGGCAAGCGGCCCTGGGCTCAAGCGCCCGGCTGGGAAGGGTTCAGGCATCTATTGACCTTTTATTTGCAACCCAGGGAAGCATCCCCTTGCCCGTCCCACCTGGAGCATACCTGTCTGAGATCACAGGGCACCTGACTCAGAGGAGGAGCCCCTGGCCCCTCTCTCAGAAGGGGAGCAGGCCTGAGTGACCGTGGGGCCCCCAAGCAGTCTGAGCAGACCCTGGCTGGGTCCCCACAGGCCAGCCTGGGAAGTGCGTCCCTGGGCAGCCGCCTTCTCCCCAGCTGGCAGGCACGTCCCACCGTGCAGGCTCCCAGGCCTCCTTAGGGTGTTGGTGCCGGGAGCTCCAGCACTGGGCTGGCAGAGATGTGGAAGGCAAACCCTGCCCACCACTGGGTAGGGGTAAGGGAGTCCCATTTCTGACCCGAGTGCCAACCTAGGGGACCTGCAGGTGGCCCCCTGTTTGCCAGTCTCGACGAGACGGAACAAGTCTGGCAGCCAGTTTCCCGAGTGGCGCGGTGGAGTAAGGGAGTGGTCCAGGGATGGGCCCTGCAAGGCCAGAGGGGTGTGACCCTGGGAAGACCGCCGCCCCCCATATCAGCTTTGCTGCAAATCTGGAGGTCCCAGCTGAGCACGCTGGGGAGGCTGGGACCCTAGGTGGCATGGACAGGTGCTCCTGCGGGCCCGGAAGGGCCTCATGAGCGGTTCTGGGCACCACACCCGGGTGCAGGCCCTAGGATGCCCCATCTCACTTGGACGCCCTTGGGGTCCATATTGGCTCCATTTCATAGATGAGCAAACCCAGATTCCAAGGCAGAGTAACTTTCCTGGAGTTTCTTGCCCATCAGTGGCAGAGTTCCTGTTGAACCCCACTGCCTAAGGGCCAGAAGTACCTGGAATGACAGAGTCTTATATGAAGGGACAGTTTGCAGCAAAATCATTGCCTCCCCTCACTCTCTGCCCCCCAACTCGAGGCTTGTAGGATCTTAGCTACCCAACCAGAGATTGAACCCTGGGCCCCTGCAGTAGAAACTTGGAGTCCTAACCACTGGACCACAGAGAAGTCCCAAGATGGTTGCCTTTTTATCAGCCCCAGTGGTTCTTGAGCTTCTGGTTCCCCTTGTACATTTAATCCAGAATTCAGTGTTTGAGCAACCAGTGTTCAGAAGTTCTCCATACAGGGGCTGCCTTTTTTGTAAAAGGAGCCCTGCCTGTGTCATGCCTTGAGGCCCCACTGCACTGCCGTCTGTCCCCTTCTCCCAGGCGGGGCCCCCTGTTAGCAAATGCCCTCCCAGGTTGCTGGGCAGAGAGGAGAAGAAGAGCCCCAGGTCAGCTGTGTGCACATGGCCTGGTTGGCTGCTCAGGGCAGGAAGGTCAGGCCTGGGGCCCTAGGGCCTGGACTCCCTTAGCAGGGAGGTTGGGGGTTGCTGTGGTTCCGCAGGATGGCCTGCTGCCCCTCTGTCACAGACCTCACCCCAGGGAGTGGGTGGTGACCTTAGAAACGCCCACTGATTTCCACACATGTGAGACCTTGGTCTGGACCCACATGCCCTCTAGATTCAAAGGTTTAAGTTCAAGGACAACTTGACTTTTGTTCTCATGTGTAAGTATGGGAATTTTTTTAAAAAGTTTAATGTGTGCCTCGTTTTCCCTGCAATGTGTGTAAATAAAGACCTAGGCGGCTTTGTTAATCTCAACAGACTGGCTGAAGCAGGGCTGGGGATGTATATGAGCGGAGGTATGAGGGGCAGGTGGATGGAGGTGACTGCCTGCTCGACTCTGCGCTGCCCTGATACACAGAGCTAGGGTCTGGCAAACTGCAGGCTCAGGGGATGGCCAGTTTCGCTTGTGCAGGAAGCCAGAAATTTCTGCCAAGAAGCAGCGAGGAGCCTGTTGATGTTTGCCACACAGATTTTTTTTTCTTAGTTGATTTTTTACTTCTTTGCTTCTGGGTTTGTTTTTTAAAGGAAGTGTTAGATCCCCTGGAGGAGGGCATAGCAGCCCACTCCAGTATTCTTGCCTGGAGAATCCCATAGAGGGAGGAGCCTGGCGGGCTACAGTCCATAGGGTCGCGCAGAGTCAGAGAAGGAAAGTTGCATTTCTTGAAGTCCCTCTGGGAGCTGTCTCTGGGCATGCTCTGCACGCGCTGCCCCGTGGCAGTCGATTCTTGTTTTATGGATGGGAAACCGAGGCTGGGAGTCTTGCCTCTGGATAACGGTGAAAACAGAGTCCCAGGACCAATCTCTAGGTGTCCCCAGGAAGGAGATAGCTGTTTATATTAGACATTTGCAAACAGGAAAGGACAGGCAGTGATCACATGGACACTGTGTAAGCAGCCTTGGGGGGCCCTGGGAGCAGAGTGGGGGTCCTCTTGTGAGGAAGCCAGGCGGAGAACACCTGTGCCCCTGCTACAGCAAGTCCATGAAAGTCTCCTTGAACTGGGGAGACATGGGCTGGCTGGGGCTGGGGGCGGAGACGGGGAGGCGAGCATCCCCCTTACAGGGCTCTCCTTTCAGATGATTGAGTCCAACGACATTTCAGGGGAGAAGATCAGGATGAAGGAGACTGTGGAGGGTGAGTGGCCACTGGGCCAGGCGGGATGTGGGGCTCTGGGGAAAGGCTGGTGGGTTTTGCCTCCAAGCTCGGTTCGACTTTGTTTGGCGTCATCTGGTGTTTGGTGAAAGCTGCTTGGGCTTCCCAGGTGGCACTAGTGGTAAAGAATCCACCGTCCGATGGCAGGAGACGTGAGAGACATGGGTTCAATCCCCGGGTCGGGAAGATCCGCAGGAGGAGGGGATGGCAGCCCACTCCAGTATTCTTACCTGGACAATCCCATGGACAGAGGAGCCTGGTGGGCTACAGTCATAGAATCACAAAGAGATGGACACAACTGGTGACTTAGCACACACATGCGAGAGCTGCCTGCCACGTGCACCAACCACTCACCCCCACGGGAGGAGGTGAAGGCTGTTTATTGAGAACTTGATTGTGTGTTTGGTGGTGTTATTTTTCTTTTCTTCAAGATATATTTTGATGTGGACCATTTAAAAAGTTTTACAATATAGCTCCCCAACCAGACATCAAACCCACACACCCTGCATTGGAAGGCAAAGGCTTAACCATTGGGCCACCAGGGTAGTCCCTGGCCATGCAGATTTTTAAAAATCAGTCTTTGTTTTTGGGATCTTGGGCTTATTCTTTTTCTGTGTAAATTTCTCATTCATGTAGAATTCTTACTCCAGGTGTGAGGTAAGGATCCACATTTATTTTTTTCCTCAAGAGTGCCAACTTACCCCAGCACCGTGTTTGAAATCCTCATCTCCCTGTCTCCACTGATTTGCATGAACCAAACTTACTGTCTTTAAATTCCATCAGATAATTGACTCTTTCTAGATTTTTTATTCCTTTCCAGTGACCCATCTGTCTGTTCATGCTCCACTTTTATAGTATTTTGAAGCTTCGTGCATATTTCAGTTACTGGCAAGGCTGGTCTTCTGCTCTGTGTTTTTCAAAATTCTCTAGGCTGTTCTTTTTTTATTTATTTGGCTTTGCTGGATCTTAGTTGCAGCACATGGGATCTAATTCCCTGACCAGGCGTTGAACCCAGGTGTCCTGCCTTGGGAGCATGGAGTCTTGGCCACTGGACGACTAGGGAGGTCCCCCCTCCCACCTTTTTTTTCTTGAGATATAATTTAAGTAAAATCAACCATTTTAAAGCAAACCATTCAGGAGCTTTGATATATTCAGAGTGTTGTGCAATCATCTCTTCTGTCTAGTTCCAAAACTTTTTCATCACTCCAAGAGCAAGCCCCATATGCATTATCAGTCATTCTCTAATTTTCCCCTCATTGCAGCTGCTGACAACTGCTAATCTGCTTTCTGTCTCTATGGATTTGCCTCTTCTGGATATTTCATATAGATAGCATCATATAACATGTGGCCTTTTATGTCTGGCTTATTTCACTTTGCATAATATATTCAAGGTTCATCCGCATTGAGCACAGGTCAGTGCTTCCTTCCATGTGGGACCAATAGGCCATCGTATGCATACGCCCAATTTTGTTATCCATTCACCTGTCAATGGACAGTTGGATTGCTTCCACCTTTCAGCTATTGTGAACAGTGCTGCTATAAGTGTGCGTGTGGGGATACTTCTTAAGTTCCTGTTTTCAACAATTTGAGGGTATATGCTTGGGAGGGGAATTGTTAAATTATATAGTAACTGCAGGCTTCCCTGGTCGTGCAGAGGTAAAGAATCCACCTGCTAATGCAGGAGACTCAGGTTCGATCCTTAGATTGAGAAGATCCCCTGGAGAAGGGAATGGCAACCCGCTCCAGTATTCTTGCCTGGAAAACTGCATGGACAGAGGAACCTGCTGGGATGCTGTCCATGGGGTCACAAAGAGTCGAACACGACTCGGCAGCTGAGCACGCACACCCATGGTAATTGCGTGTTTAATTATTTGAAGTTTTTGTGGGTTTTTTTTGGACAAATTCTCTTGGCTGATCTTGCTTGTTTTTCCAAGTGGCTTTGTTTATTTTTATTTAAATATTTTTCCTTTAAACAAATTTTTATTTGCTTATTAAAAAATCGTTTTTTTCCAGTTGATTTTAGAATTAGCTTATCTAGTTCCACAAAAATTACAGTCTGGCTAGCATTTTTACTGGCATCACATTGAATTTATAAATTAACATACATAAAATTACTACATTTCTAGAACTTTCCTTGCATCTTTTTCATGGCTGTCCTTGCTCTCCAGTAATGAGAGCATGTAGCCAGGTGACGTGAGCACCTTTATTAGCCCCATTTTTCACTTGAGGAAGCTGAGAGTCTGAGAGTTAAGTTGCTCAAGACCATAGAACACTGGCACCTCTTCTTCAGGGTGGGTTGCCCAGGCTTCCTGGTGGCTCAGCTGGTAAAGAGTCTGCCTGCAATGCAGGAGACCTGGGTTAGATCCCGGGGTTGGGAAGATCCCCTGGAGAAGGGAAAGGCTACGCACTCCAGTATTCTGGCCTGGAGAATTCCATGGGCTGTATAGTCCATCGGGCCGCAAAGAGTCAGACACGACTGAGCGACTTTCACTTCACCCAGAAGGTCGACTGTCTTGAGAAAGAACTTGGACTCTGGAGACCAAATGTGATGTCATTTTAAGGTTTGGATGGGAGGGTCATCCCCTCTCATCCACCAGATTGCAGTGTTGGCTCTGGGGTACTGATGGCCCCTCATCTCTCCCTTCTCCCCAGGCCTGCAGGACAAGCTGAACAAGAGGGACAAAGAGGTGACAGCCTTAACATCTCAGACCGAGATGCTCAGGGCCCAAGTAAGTGGTAAGTCTCCCTCCTTCCGGGCAGATGTGGGGGCTTTCCCTGGGCCACATGCCAGTCCAGCGGGGAAGGGGGAGATGACGCTGGTCAGGGTGCCCTTCCCCACTCTGCCCAGGTGGCCTGCACTAGACTTCCACCTGGGCAGCAGTGAGGGGGGAGCAGGCGCCCACACTTCATCCGTAATATAAGTGGGGACCCCAGGGATTTCCCTGGTGGTTCGGTGGTTAGGACTCTGTGCTTCCAATGCAGGGGTCAGTAGTTTGCTCCATGGTGGGGGAACTAAGATCCCATAGGCCGAATGGCACAGACACAAGAAACAAATGGGGGACCCCAGTCACCTTCTCTCCCCAGAGCTAGGCCTCTGTTCCCTGTGTTCTGCAATTGCATCACACCTTCTCTCTTTCTGGGCTTGGAGACCCCTGGGTTTCAGTCTCTCTGCCTTTTGGTGTAGTATTGGGGCACCAGCCCCTGGAAGAAATATTGGGATTTCAGAACTAGAAGGGAAAGGACTTTGGCTGCAGCAAAAGCCAAGGCCCAGGGGAAATGGGGATGAAGCCTGAGGGCAGCCTGGTGGGCGGGGGAGTGGCAGGGGGCCAGGAATCTGTGACTTGGCGACAAACTGGCCGTGCTTCTTGCCCACCAGAATGCCAGTGGTGGTGCCCGTGAGCCAGCCCCCATCCTGGGAAACAGCTCTCACCCCCCCTCCTCTCCACTCCCATCACGTTCACGTGGCTTAATGGGTCCCGACAAAGGTCAGTTGACCTCAGGTTCCTCCGGGGCCAAGGTGAAGAAGATTCCCTCGTCCAGGCGACATTGTAAATGCCCCTGTCTCTCCAAGGCTGGACTGCTTTCCCGACACCAGAAGGCCCGGCTGCTGGGTGGGGCCGTGGCTGCTTTTCCCAAGTAGCTCTTCTCGGCCCCTCGCTGCCCGGCCCTGCAGGATCGGGGAGGTCCGCTCAGTGGAGTGTGTCCCTGTTAACACCCCCCTCTCCCCGGGAAAGCCTGCTGCCTGCCCGGGCCTTGGCCCCTAGGTGGGACAGGTTCCTGTGGCGATCCCAACCCTCTCCCTTCTTGCCCTGCTGGCTGGCCTCAGCACTGGAGAGCAAGTGCAAGTCGGCCGAGAAGAAGGTGGACACCCTCCAGAAAGAGAAACGGCGCTTGGAGGCGGAGCTGGAGGCCGTGTCCCGGAAGACCCATGATGCCTCCGGCCAGCTGGTCCTCATCAGCCAGGAGCTGCTCCGGAAGGAGCGGTGAGTCAGCCGTGGGCGGTGATTAGACCAGCGTGACCCTCACTCCACCCAGCTAATAGTACCCAGTCTTTTTTGGAGGCATAGACAGATGACTGGACAGAGATCACCATACTGTCTGCTGCTAAGCTCCAACGAAGCCTCAGAATCCTTCTTAACACAGTTCTCCAAGCAGAGCTCATAGGAAAGATTAATGATTCCCAAATATCTTGGTCTTGGAGACCCCTTGAAACTCTTAAAAATTATTGAGGACTCCCACCTCCTCTTTCCTGAAGCCCTCCTTGGTTGATGTAAGGCTACCATGAGCCACTCTGTGCTTCTTTGGTACTTAGGATGGGAGTGGGAGATCAGCTAGAAATATGTTTGCAGATTAAACGAGTAGAGATTTATTTTCCTCACATAACAAGAAATCTGGAGGTAGCTACAGCTGGCATTTGGTTCAATGGCTCAAGGTACCAGTGCCAGCACCTTTGCTCTCTTGGGTTCTGTTAGACTCTTCCTCATGGTTGCAGGGTGGCTGCTGAAGCTCCACCCATCAGGTGCCACCATTCAGAGTAGGAAGAAGGAAGAAAGGGAAAGGATCAGTGCCAGCAAACTTTTACTTTATTCTTTTAACTACCCATGGCCACCTAGAGAGGGAGTTTTCCGCTCCTTAAAGTGATTCTGGCAAGGGGAAGAACTCAAAAGGGTTGTGTCCTTTTCTCTCAGCCTCTGCCCATGGGAGACATTGCTGATTGATCACTGCACTCTTTTTCTGCAAAGTCCAGATGTGACCTCAGAATCAGTCTCACCACAGTATTCCAGGCAGCTACTGCCAGTTAATTAAGAGTTGATGTAGGAAATAAAAGTTATTTGATATCAGGTATTTAAAAGGTCTTGCCCCATGAGCTCTCTTGGAAAAATGCTTTATTTTTTATCTAAGTTTATTTTATTATTACCTTAAAGATGTATTTTATTGGGATTTACCTGGTGGTCTAGTGGTTAAGAATCTGCCTTGCAGTGCAGGAGACACAGATTTAATCCCTAGTCAGGGAACTAAGATCCCATAAACCACACAGCAGCTAAGCCTGTGTGCTGCAGCCAGTAAGTGTGTGGGCCACAGCTAAGACCTGATGCAGCCAAATAAAAATATAAATATTTTTTAAAATAAGGAAATAAAAAGTATTTTATGGAAGCTACATTTATTTATAACATTATATAAGTTTTGTGTATACAACATTATATTTCTACTTCTATACTATTTTTAATTAAACAAATATATCTCTTAAAAAAAAGAAAAACTTAAAAAAAATTTTAAGAAAGACTGAGTCCTCTTGACTGTCAGGTTCCAGCTGTGGTCCGATGGTTTCAAGCCTCATGCTTCCTCTGTGGCCCCTCGGCACAGATGCTGTGTCTTGGTAGCCAGTATCCCCCTTCCGGATGGCCAGTCTCAGGCACCCAGCTAATTGTGGAGCACGAGAGCTGAGGGACTGCTGTTCTGTACACCCCCGCCCCCTACAGGAGTCTGAACGAACTGCGGGTATTGCTGCTGGAGGCCAATCGCCACTCCCCGGGGCCTGAGAGGGACCTGAGCCGGGAGGTCCACAAGGCTGAGTGGCGGATCAAGGAGCAGAAACTCAAGGATGACATCCGAGGTCTGCGGGAAAAGCTGACCGGACTGGTACGTGGGGAAGGGGGCGGCTGGGGATAGGGGACACCAGGGAGGGGCTGGGGCAACCTGCTATTCAGGCCTTGGAGATTGGTGACCTCCTGGAGCCACCTCAGGGACTGCCAAGTCACAGTGAGGGTTCAAAATCCCCTAGAACCACCGGCAGGGTCAGTATTGTGGCTGGTGGAAGGGCTGGGAGGCCCCTTTTGTAGACATCATGGCTGGTTGTGGGGCTGTCTGGGTGATGCAATGCAAAAGAAGGTTCCCTAAGAATCTGCCCAGTCCAGAGGTGGGGTGGCCTACCACCAGGTGGTGAGCTCCCCATCCAGGAAGTAATCAACCAGAAGCCAGCTCCTCGTTCAGAGTTCTGCAGTGGCAATTCATACATCCATCTCAGGGACAAGAGGGGAACAGAGGCCTGACTGAGCAGAGTCCCCAGAAGTGCAGGTGGGGTAGACTTGTAGCGCAGGACAGAATCATCCCACTCCATCACCCATTGGTCAGCATTCAAGACTAGCCTGTGGCTGGTTCCTGGGCCTGGTCAACTCCAGGATGTGGACAGGTTAGGTCCAGGAGGACAGGCTTGCTGTCAGGGGAAGCTGCTCCAGAGCCCCTCACTGCCCACCCGCCCAGCCACAGGAGTTCAGCCACAGTGGAGGAGATGGCAGAAGAGGGGCCAGGCAGGAGGAGAGCCCATGACCTGCCTGCTGCCACGGGAGCAGCCTTAGACCTGCAGGGCTAAGGGAGGGGGATGTCCATTATTCTGTCTGCACCGAGATTGTGGGCATGGGGACCACCGGGCCCAGCTGCTCTGCAGCCTTTCCATCCTGGCAGCTCTGCCCAGCAGAGAGTGGTTACAGACCCCTCTGTGGTCCTCATGATGCTGTGAGCCTGGGTGTAACTTGGGAACCAAGACCTCAGGGCTGGTGGGGCCTTGGGAGTTCTGATTCCAAGACTTTCCCAGAGCTGCATGGAGGGGGTGGAGCCACGCCTTCTCCATGAACCATAAGCTGGTCAAGTTTACACGTGACCAGCCTCTCCCCTGTCCCCCCTGTCCGTCTCCAGCATCACAGCAAACTAGGGATGGGTTTGGTGGTTAGAAACCTCCTGAAGTGAGAGAGGTTTGGATGGAGCGGGAGGCTTGGGTGGAGGATCGGAGCAGAGCAGAAGGACCTAGAAGCACTGCCCAAGGAGGGCAGTGCAGGGAGGGTTTGTCTGCCCATCTCCGGTACCATGGTGGGCGGGGTCAGCTGCAGAGCGTTTGGAAGGGAAGGGAAGAATGTCCTGTTGAGGAGGGCGGTGGGGGATTCTGAGGAGAGGTTCAGGGGATGAGGCTGTGGGTGTTCTAGGGCTGAAGAGGAAGGACCCATGTAAGACAGTGTGGAGGGAGTTGGGGGGATACCGGAAGGAAAGAGGAGAGGGAGGGGTCCTAGGTTTGGAGACTTGGAAAACATGGAGCATTTGATAGAACCTGGGAATCCAGGGCAGGGATGCTTCTGTAGGGACCCTCAGGTGAGGGAAGGAGGCTTGAGGGGCATCCTGGTGATGCCCAGGCCTGACCCAGAGATGACGTGGGACAGATGAGTTTCCTGCCAGAGAAGAGGTCTCCCTCCTGCAGCACGTACGCACATATGCGTGCCCGCACAGACACACACACTTCCTCTGTACACACGCATGCACACACACACACACACACACACACACACACACACACACACACGCTCGTCCTCTCTCCTGCTGCTTCCAGGACAAAGAGAAGTCCCTGTCGGATCAGAGGCGATACTCCCTCATTGACCCGTCATCATCCTCGGCACCGGAGCTCCTGCGGCTGCAGCACCAGCTGATAAGCACGGAGGACACGCTGAAGGATGCGCTGGACCAGGCTCAGCAGGTGGAGAGGCTTGTGGAAGCCATGAGGAGCTGCCCCGAGAAGTTCCAGGTAAGCTGGGGGCCCCCTAGGTCTGAGAGCCTCAGCCTTACCCCCTGGAAGTCCCAGCCCGAGGCGTCCATGGCTTTTTCCCCCGAGGAGCTCAGACTAAGGGCGGAGATGCAGCCTTGTCCCGAGAGCCTAGATTTCCCCATTTTGATGGGCTCTGCTCAGAGTGCCGGGCTTCCCAGGTGGGGCTGGTGGTAAAGAACCCACCTGCAATGCAGGAGACACACAGACAGGTTCGATGCCTGGGTAGGAAATATCCCCTAGAGGAGGGCATGGCAACCCACTTCAGTATTCTTGCCTGGGAAGTCCCATAGATAGAGGAGCCTGGCGGGCTATGGTCCACGGTCTCGCACAGGGTCGGACACGACTAAAGTGACTTAGCACTCACAAACGCACGCTCAGAGTTCAGAGCCTGTGATGGTCCCGTCGGGAAGACCGCACCATCTAGTGGACGAACCGGGAAATGCTGGCTGGGGCACCTCGCTCAGCCTCTCGCCCTTGACTCTTTAACAGGCCATCGGCAATTCCGGTTCTGCAAATGGCATCCACCAGCAAGACAAGGCCCACAAGCAAGAGGTAAGGGGCACCCTATCCCCGGGGGGATTTGCTCTGTCACTCCCACGGCCCTCCCGTACAGGCTGACTTCTCTGGAGAGGAAACGTTGAAAAGGCAGCAAAAGGACAAAGACACATTTTGCAAGGAGCCTTTGGGCTACTCATGGGCGGGGGGAGCCGCGGGTCAAACTTGATTCGTTCCCATCCTGCTTTTTTACCTTGTTTCCCTTTCCAAAAAACCTTTTATCATAAAATAATATGTACCTATTTGGAAACTCTGGGGGAAAAACTCAAAAATACATAAGGAAGAAAACACTGGACATCCCTGGTGGTCCAACAGTTAGGACTCTGAATATCACTCCAAGGGATACAGGTTTGAACTCTGGTCAGGGAACTAAGATCCCACAAGCTGTGCGGCGTAGCCAGGAAAAAACCCTCACCAGTAGCTCTTCTACCCAGAGATGAGCAAGGCTGACATTACTTTGCTAAGCAGGCACGTGTGCGTGTGTGTGTGTATATGTCCACATGTACAGCCAGTCCGAACTATGCCATTTGCAAACTCACCTGCTTGGTAACATGTATCTGTAACCTCACACTCCACACTGACAGCACTTTTGTGGTCATTCATGGACACGTGCAGAGCAGAGAAAAATGTAATCGCCTGAGACACGGCATGTTCCCAGATGAGCTTGTACAACGCAGTGTGCTTGCACAAACATTCTGCCAACAAGTGTCCTTTTCATGGTCTATTTAGTGACATGTTTCTCACATTGTCGTGCTTTTTTTCTTGGTGATTTCCATTATTTAAAGTGGCCCCCAAGCGTCATCTTGTGTTCTAGAAGAGCCGTCTAGTGTTCCTAAGTGCAAGAAGGCTGCAATGTGCCTTCCAGAAAATACTTTAGAGAAGCTCCACTCGGGCACGAGTTACAGTGCTGCCGGCCTTGAGTTCATTATTAATGAGTCAACAACACGTATTCAGTGGAATGTTTTAAACAGAAGCACTCATGAAACACGGTTACCTGTTGATCGATTGATGAGCGTCAGATCAGAGATTTGCAGGAATCTTGTATTTCCACTGAGAGCAATGGTTCAGTTTTTGCTGGTTCCATGGCAGTCTGATTCTATAGAACAAAACTCCTGTAAATAACGAAGAGTGTTATGTGTGTGTATGTATGTCTATAAATCTATGTTCACATTAATTTTTTTTTATTTATTCCTGTGGCTCAGACAGTAAAGAATTTGCCTGCCAATGCAGGAGACCCAAGTTCGATCCCCAGTCGGGAAGGTCCCCTGGAGAAAGAAATAGCAACCCACTCCAGTTTTCTTGCCTGGAGAATTCCCTGGACAGAGGAGCCTGGCAGCCTACAGTCCATGGGGTGCAAAGAGTCAGACATGACTGAGTGACTAATACATATAGTTGACATATATACATGCTTTTTTTTTTACAGTTGTATTTTTAAGATTTTTTTTTAATGTGGACCATTTGTAAAGTCTTCATTGAATTTGTTACAATATTGCTTCTGTTTTATGTTTTGGTTTTTTGGCCCTGAACCATGTGGAATCTTAGCTTCCTGACCAGGAATCAAACCTATACCTCCTGCATTGGAAGGCAAAAGAGAAGTCCCTATACATTCTTTTAGAAATCATTTTTAATTATAATTTAGATAATTTTAATAATTATTTAGAAATAATTTTTAATAGACAAAAAAGTTATAAGAATTAAAAAAAAACACCTAGAAGGACTTTCCTGGTGGTCCAGTGGCAGACTCCAAGCTCCTAGTGCAGGGGGCCCCCAGTTCGATCCCTGGTTGGAGAACTACATCCCTCAGGCCACAGTCAGAAAACCCCGCAGACTACAATGAAGACTTAAGATCCCTTGTGCCTCAACTAAGACCTGGTGCAGCCAAATAAATAAATAACTATGCAGTGACAGTGTTACTTGCTCAGTTGTGTCTGACTCTTTGCGACCCCATGGGCTGTAGCCCGCCAGGCTCCTCTGTCCATGGGGATTCTCCAGGCAAGAATACTGGAGTGGGTTGCCATGCCCTCCTCCAGGGGATCTTCCTGACCCGGGAATCGAACCTGTGTCTCCTGCCTTGCCGGCGGATTCTTTACCGCTGAGCCAGCAGGGAAGCCCATAAATAACCTATGCACAGATACAGACTGAAACTGAACAGCACCGAGAGCGTCAGCTCTCCTCTCCCCCATAGCACGTGGTTAAGATTTTGCCCCGTCTGCTTTACTTTTTATCTGTGTGTAGATGTGTGTTATATGCATGTAATATTTTTTCTGAACCATTTGAGTATAATTGCATATTCAGTCTGCATTCCCTGAGAAACAGGGCGTGATTTTACATAAACACAGTACAGTTGTCAGTCTCAGCAAATGTCATGCTGTTGTGAAATTTGTTAATAGAGCCGATCATACTCTCTACCTGTTTTCTTCAGTTGACCCTGGCGTGTCTTCACGGCTCTCTCCCTGTCTCAGTCCAGGGTCCAGTCTAAGGTTAATGAGGCTCGTCCCGTTTACTTGTCACGTCTTCTTTAGTCTCCTTGCCTCTGGAACATTTCCTACGTTTCGCTTGGATTTTGATGACACTGGCATTTTTGAAACACAGTCCCTCCCTCTTTGTTTAACAGAAGATTCCTCCTTTGAGGTTTGACTGTCCTTTGCAGTGATTAGAGCCGGCTTCTGTAATTCAGGCTGAAAGAATCGGTCAAGGTCATGTTCTTCTCCAGGCATCACGACTGGGGCACGTGATGTCCATCTGTCCTTCATTCCTGGTGTGAATCTTAATCACCTGGTCAAGGTGTTGTCTGATCCCTACTGTATGGTTACTGGTTCTTTCTGAATGAATATTCAGTGGAGACCCTGGAAGACCTTGTGAATTCTCAGTTCCTGACTCAAATGGCCCCTGGATTCATTATGGGTCTGAGAATCTTGCCTGAGCTGTCTTTATTGTAATGGTTGCAAAGTAGCATGTAAATTATTTCATTTTAATTTTTTTGGCCATACCACACTGCTCGTGGGATCTTGATTCTCAACCAGGGATCTAACCTGGCCCCCTGCAGTGGAAGGGTGGAATCTTAACCACTGGACTGCTAGGAAACTCCCTAAATTATGGAATGGAGTAGATAGCATGCTCCAACTCAATGGATGTGAGTTTGAGCAAATTCCGGGAGATGGTGAAGGACACCTGTTGCGCTGCAGTCCACGGGGTCACAAGAGTCGGATGCAACTTAGCAACTGAACAGCAACAAAGCAGGCTCTAATATTCAGTTTCACCTCCTGGTTTTTTTCAACTGAATATTTTAAACGTAGCATCTTTTCTCTTTCTTAAGCAGTCTCTGTAAAGTCTACCTTTTATAAAATTGTGGCGGAAAATTGGTTTCCCAGGATTTTCATGGGCCTGACTCCCTTGCAGGGAATGTGTTTTGCTGGGCTCTGTATTAAGGAGGTGTCTGGTGTCTGGTGGCCCACACCCCACAGTTAGCTCCTGCCATTCGCCTGCAGTGTTAGAGAACCCACCTGGGGCCCAGGTGCCAGCCCCATTAGGCTCTGTCCTGGCTCCTTGTGTGGCCTTGCTCCAGTGCAACCTTGGGCTGGAGGAGAGAAGGCTTGTCCTTCCAACTCGGCCAACGGAGCCGTGGCTGCAGGCACTCACCTGGAGACCAGGGAACCCTGGCCACAGCATCTGCCGAGGGCCTGGCCTTGCAGGGAGAAGCAGAGAGAGATGGGTGTGGGGAGGTGGGGAGCCCGCACCAGACCTGAGAGCAGGTGGAAGCAGGAAGCTATAGCAGGACCTGTCAGGGTTGTGTCTGCAGAGGAGCTGCCCGTACCAGGCCCCTTGGGAGTTGATGTCCAGACCTTTGTGTAGCTTTGTCCTACAAGGCACACAGGGTTCATCCCAGTTTACAGATGTGAAAACTGAGGCTTGGAGTCTCAGCACAAGTTTTCCTTTCCTCGGATCCAGCCTCCACACAGGCCCTCGGAGCTCTTTGTAAATCCTGCCGCTCTCGCCTCTTCCGTTCAACTTCCCATAAATTGCTCCCACTCCACTTGCTGTCTTGCTGTGCCCCAAACACTCAGCACAGAGTGCTCCTGCCTCAGGGCCTTTGCACATGCTGTTCTTCCCACCACCTGGCACCAACCAGCTCTCCTCCCCTAGCCCCGCCCCACCCCCTCTGCCCCTTGCCCCTGGGCCTTCTGAGACCCTTGCTGACCAAGCCCTTGCTCTCTGCAGGACAAGCACTGACCCTGAGGGACACCGTGGAGCAGCCCAGTCCGGACCAGAGCCCGTCCAGCCTGCCCCGGCGGCAGCCCCTCCACGCAGGGGGCAGGACTGTCGCTTTGAAGACGAGAACAGTGTTTGTAACAATGATGTACCCACGGCCGTGGACAATCCCCCACCCCCAACCCCCTTGCCGGACCAGGAGGCTTCCTCAAGCACGACCTTCAACGGAGAGTGGTACAGCCCTGGCCTGGCCCCCCGGGACCTGCAGCTTGGACGCCCTGGACACTCAGCAGTTTCTAGAGTTGGCTCGGGGAGGCTGGGGTGATCCGAACAGGCACCTCTCCCCAGAAGGTGCTGCCCTGAGGACCGTCTTGGCCCCTGGGCATGTCCCCACTCCCTTTCTTCCCCTCCTTCTCCTGGGGTTCCCTCTCAGACCCCCCGAGAGCCATTGTCCCAGGAAGGGGCCAGAGGAGGGCCCTAGCTTCCCCTTCAGGCACCAAGGAGAGAAGTCCAGTCATTTGGAGGCAGGAGGAGACCCCCTTTTCTGCAGCCTCTAAGGCAGTCCCCAGGGCTTCTTGACCCCACACACTGAGCCTCTTGCAAACAGTGGTACAAGTTCCCCTCAGCCCGTCTGCCCAGCAAGGCCCCAGGTTCAAAGTGCTGGTAAGTAGGCCCTTTGTTCCAACCCCAGCGCACACGCAGCTCCAAGCTGCTGCTATCTGGAGGGTGGTCCCCAAGGCCAGGAGCCACAGTATTAGGAAAGTCTGGAAGCCCCTTTCCTTCTCCCACCCATCCCCAGAGACCTGGCTTGGAGCTGGGGCAGGGAGGTCACAGGGAGGCCCCACACCAGCCCTTTGACTGGTAGGTCATATGCTGTCCCCGGGTTGACTTGATGTTCTGAAACCGGCCTCCCACTGGCAGTTCAGCCATGCAGACCCTGATGTATACACCTGACCCTTGGCACAGGCACACTCAGAGGGGTCACGCGTGCACACATGCCGTGTGGGTGGGACCTTTGCAGTCAGCCATGCTCGGACCATGTGGATGCTCACCCTCGGGCTCCAGGATGGATCCCGAGGCCTGGCAGGGCTGCGATTGCACACACTACAAACGTGCCTGCAGCCTCGTCACGCACAGAATCAGCCAGGTACACGTGGGTGAGCCTGCAGGGAGGCGTGGCCACACACATGCAACTGAACACACAGCCCAACAGCCCCCTTTCAGTGGTACGAGGCATCTGCCTGGGCATTTTAAGTCCCGTCTCCTGTAGCCAAGAAAAGAACCCAAGGACTGATTGGGGAAGAAAAATCTCCCACCTCCCCTCAAGCCTGCCAAGTTACTCCAGCCTCATTTGTGATGGGAAAGCCAGCGTCTGCCCGAAGCCCCACCTCTAGAGCCGGGAGGCCTACAGATGGTTGCCTTGTGCTGCAGCGTCTCCGTGGAGGCCTGCCCCACCTCCCTCAGCTTATGGGGCTCTCCCCCTAGGGGTAGAGGGGGTGCCCGGTGGGCCAGCATGCTGTTCCCCAGTTGCACCAGGAAAGGTATGCAGGTGGTGCCCAGGTCACCGCTGAGTGCTCCCAGGTACAGGTGGGCGGTCTTCACATCCTTGCCCCAAAGCAGCCCACCCCGGGGGCAACCAGTTAGTCCCATCAGCCCCTCCTCGCTCCCTGTTGGCTTTTGGCAGCTCTTGCATGCGGTTTCATTAACAACGGTCTAGAAGCAATGCTGTAGTGGCTTAACCCAGAGTCAAATATTACTCTTTCCAGCAAAATCAGGCAGCTGCCCTGCCAACTGGAGGCACTGATTAGTCTACTAACAGCCAAAAGCCCACTCTGAGAGGAGCTGAGCCCCCCGGGATGGGCTGGCAGGTGGCAAACGCTTTCCCCATGAGCATCTGCGCCTGCCCAGTGTGTGCTCAGCCGTGCCCCTCCCCAAGCCCTCCTCACCCTCCCCTTCCCTTCCCCAAAGTGGAATTGTTGAAGTGTGGCGAGTCCGTGCTCGAGACAATAAAGCTTGTGACTGAGGTCCAGGACCCCTGCAGTTTCTACTTCTCTCTCTGGGCTGCCTGGCCTCCCCCCAATGTTTCCTAGCTCATGAACACCCAGGTGCCAGGAGTCTGACTTGATCCTGTTCTCCTGGTGGGCTGATAGCTAATTCTTACTCAAATGTGAATGGCTGATAAAGACCTCAGGGGGCCTGGTGTGGAACAAGTGTGGAACTGAGCTGGCTTGTCTGAGAAGAGGGAGCTCAATAAAAGCAGCAGAGACCAGAGAAAAGGGGGCAGCAGTGGAAGCCGGGCAAGGCTGCCAGAGAAGCATGAGGGTTTGGATTTGAATCTGCTGGAGATGTAAGTAGGCCCACAAGGAAAAATCGAAGTCTCCCCTGTGCAAAATAGTGATGGATCAGCCAACAAATCTGATGAGTTCAGTGAGAACGCTTAAGATAGCTAATGCTGCCTCCTGCAGTAGGATGTCTTTAGATCATGTAGTCACTGTTCTGCCAACTTTATGGTCATTTTGTGCGCTGTGCAACTGAGGGTCCCTCCCACCCCCCACCCCTCTCCACAGAGACCAAACAAGGCTCTCGAGGTTAACAGCTGAATGTGTCCAGCTCTGTGCCCTTCATTGGGCACTTTGTCAGCAGAGTCCTGGAGGAAGCGGTGAGACTGTGCAGTGGGGGGATGAGAGGAGGACCTGTGTGCTCAGGTGTGGATGGGGACCCATGAGGGACTCAACTGCAGACAGAACTCCAGCGAGCAGTGTGGCCCAGCAGGGGAGAAAAAGAGAAAGTGAAAGTCGCGTCCAACTCTTTGTGGCCCCCATGGGGTATAAAGTCCATGGAACTCTCCAGGCCAGGACACTGGAGTGGATAGCCTTTCTCTTCTCCAGGGGATCTTCCCAATCCAGGGATCAAACCCAGGCCTCCTGCGTCGCAGGTGGATTCTTTACCAACTGAGCTATCAGGGAGCCCTAGGCCGGCAGCTGCCTCTCTCTCAACTCCCGCCCCTGCCTTCTGCCGACCCCTCCCACTGGCTGAACCCCTGCTGACCCCGCCCATTGGCTGAACCTCTGCCGGACCCTCCCATTGGCTGAACCCAAGGCAAGGGAGCCTATTGGAGGGTGTGTAGGTCATTCCCTGAGAGCACGGCCGGGCTGGGGACGAGGAGGCCAGGTGGGGACTAAATCCGTGCAATCGACAGTTCACCAAAGACAGATTGGGGGTGGGTTTTGTTGTCTTTGGGTTTTGTTTTTGTTTCTATGTTGTTTTTGTTTGTTTGTTTTGCTGTGCAGCACCATGAGGTGTTTGGCGAAGGTAAAAAACCTGGTAAGTGACGAAAATTCAAAACCAGACCGTCCAGTTCTTTTTTCTTTGTGGTTTTCTTTGCTCTGACCATGCTTCACACCTTGTGGGATCTTAGTTCCCCTACTAGGGATCGAACTCAGGCCCTCGGCAGTGAAAGCACAGAGTCTTAAACACTGGATAGCCAGAGAATTCCCCGGACCATCCAATTCTTAAACCTGCTCAGGTTCTTTGCATGTCCCTGGGATCCCTGACCAAGGAGCCAACCCCAGCTCCCTGCAGTGGAGGCTCAGAGGCCTAACCACTGGACCACCAGGGAAGTCCTGGGGCTGGATTTAAACAGCACCCAATTCTTAGGCTTTTCCTGCCTCTAATATAAATGGTCTCTATTTTTCCAGAACTCATCATCCCAGTATTTTCAAATTCAGAGAACTTCTGCAGAAAGATTCTTTCCTCTGAGACCAAACACCACTGTGACCTATGTGTTTTTCCCCCATTTTACCCAAGGCATTGAGTTGGCCCTGTCCCTTGCCAGGTAATGAACAATGGGTCACCCTCCCCAGGGTAAAGCATTTCAGGGACTAGTTTAACCTTTGGTGGAAACGCTGGGGGCTCGTGGTCTAAGAAGAGTGAGATCCCCACCCACTCATGGGTCCTAGGCCAGCAGTCATTGGAACCCCACAATAACTGCCATGAAGAAAGGATGTGAGGGGTGGCAGGGAGGAAGGAAGTGGGGGCAGACAGGGACTGTCACAGGGAGGGAGAGGGGCCTGGTGTCTCTGGCCCTTATTGCACCAGAGGGTGCATGGGACCCGAGGCTGGGAGAACAAGGGCTTAAATCTCACGAAAGAAGCTTCCTGAGTCCTTGTCTGCCCAGGGCTTGGCATCCAGAAGGTGGAGGATGCAAGGAGGGCACGTGAAGCAGGGTGAGGGGGCCCTCCACCAGGTGTGAAGCGGTGACGACAGTCTGCCACAGGGTGCTCAGAGCCTGGGCGGGTGGGTAGGAAGCCCCAGAGCTGCAACTGTAGGGGGTGGGCAGCTTCAGAGAGGTGGCTACAAAGTCAAAGCCCAAGAGGGCAGCCTGGAACCCTTCAGGTGCTGGAGGGCGGGGGTGCGGGAGAGGGGGGAATGATCTCTGACCAGATCACCTGGAAGAGACCACGCACTGGACGCCCTTGGGGTTCAGCCCAGCCCACCCTTCTCTGACTGCGGGCCAGGCGCATTGCTTCACTTCCGCAAGCCTCAGTTTCTCCATCTGTAAAGTGGAGAGCATAAAACCAATCTTGTGCACTGTGGAGTCTAAGTGAGCCCACAGAAGCCCTTAGGTTAAAGGCTACACCCAGGTTTCCTGTACTCTCCCATCCAAGCAGAAGAGTTGCTCCTTCTCCATCCGCCTCTGGGAGCCCCCACCCCTGGCTTGCTGGGCCCCTGGAAGTCTGGTTTAGAGGCAGCAAGAGTGCTTCCCCCAGGGCCAGGTCTGGGGTACAGTGGGAGTGGGTGGGAGCCTGCCACTCCAGACAGAGGGTGTCTCCACACCACCCCGGGTCGACTTTCCTAACTTTGAGTGTTAAGATAATGTCAGCCGTGCAGAATTGTAGGTAGAATTCCCACACACCCTTCACCAGCTTTCTCTCCTGTTAACTTCTTGCCCGATCACAGGACTGTGATCCAAGTAGAACACTGACATTGGTAGGGTACTGTGAACTCAAGTACAGACTTCATTTGAATTTCACTGGTTATTCTTCTAAATATCCCTGTTCTGTTCCGGAATTCCAGCTAGGATCCCACCGGGCATGGATTCATCATCCAGTCTGTAGTTTCTCAGACTTTCCTGGTCTTTCACGACCTTGACACATTTGAAGAATACTCAACAGTTATCTCGCCCAGTGTCCCCCACTTTGGTGTTTTCT
The DNA here is from genome assembly GCA_006408675.1 of Madoqua kirkii. NCBI lineage: Eukaryota > Metazoa > Chordata > Mammalia > Artiodactyla > Bovidae > Madoqua > Madoqua kirkii. The sequence goes on along the minus strand of SJYC01023121.1, from coordinate 5,084 downwards.
CAGAATTGGATGGAGCCCCGAGGTGATGTGCCCTGTCGGGGCACCATATCAGGAGTACCCGATTTCATCTGTCTTAGTACCAGTGAGGGTTAACTTGGATCACTTGGTTAAGGTAATGTGTGCTAGGATTCTCCACCATCAACTTACTCTTTGTCCATTTATAATTCATAACTATTTTGGAGGAAATGCTTTGAGATTATGCAGATGCCCTCCTTTCTTCTTAAAGTTTCACCTCTGATTCTTTTCCTTTTATCTTTTGGCCATACTGCACAGCTTGTGGCATTTTAGCTCCTTGTGACCATTTTAGCTCCTCAAACTCACACCCTCGGCGGTAAAAGCTCGGAGTTGCGACCATTGAATCTCCAGGAAATTCCCTCACCACTGACTTGCATCTGTGTGCAGAGCTTGCCTGCTGTAATTATTACTGTGATAGTCTAGTGGAGGTTTCCTAGTTCCCCATTTATTCTGTCTCCATTTATTGACTAGAATTCTTCCTTAAGAAAGAGTTGTTTCTCCTCCCCCATTTACCTATCTATTCATTTATTTTGCTATGGACTCATAGGGCTTCCCTAATAGCTCAGTTGGTGAAGAATCCACCTACAATGCAGGAGACCCCAGTTCGATTCCTGGGTCAGGAAGATCTGCTGGAGAAGCGATAGGCTACCCACTCCAGTATCCTTGGGCTTCGCTTGTGGCTCAGCTGGTAAAGAATCCGCGTGCAATGTGGGAGACCTGGGTTCAGTCCCTGGATTGGGAAGATTCCCTGGAGAAGGGAAAGGCTACCCACTTCAGTATACTGGCCTGGAGAATTCCACGGACTGTACAGTCCATGGGGTCGCAAAGAGTTGGACACAACTGAGCGACTTTCACTTCACTTTGTGGACTCATAGATAATTATTCTGTCCTTTGTGTTATTATCCAATACAATTGCTATTTACTTTGTTGTTCACATTGTCCTGGCCCTGGCACTGGGAGTGCCTTTTGTTGGCCCCCTAGCTCACCTGAAGCTCTGGGCAAGGCCTCAATGTCCTTATTTGTACACGGGGAGAACAGTCCTCAAGTGTGAGGAGTCAGGGCCACAGAGGGAAATGCTGGGAATGGTGAGTTGGGCAGGGGTGGGGAGAGCATTTCTCTGGGTCCCTCCTCTTTGGGAAGATTAAGACTTGGAGCAGCAGTGTCTGGAGTGTGGGACTGAGCCCCCTGAGGACTGCAGAGAGGAGCGGGGTGTCCCCACGGCACCTCTGCCCTGTGTTCACAGCACTGGCCCTTGGAGAGTGGCTCCCAGGGACGTGCAAAGAGCCTGAGCAGGCTTAAGAATTGGATGGCCTGGGGAATTCTCTGGTGGTCCAGTGGTTAAGACTCTGTGCTTTCACTGCCGAGGGCCCAGGTTCTATCCCTCATCAGGGAACTAAGATCCCACAAGCTGCGATATGCATTAATCGCTCAGTCGTGTCTGACTCTTTGCGACCCCATGGACTGTAGCCTGTCAGGATTCTCTGTCCATGGGATTCTCCAGGCAAGAATACTGTGAAGCATGCCCCCCCACAAAATGTTCAGTTCAGTCACTCAGTCGTGTCCGACTCTTTGCAACCCCATGAATTGCAGCACTCCAGGCCTCCCTGTCCATCACCACCTCCCAGAGTTCACTCAGACTCACGTCCATCAAGTCCGTGATGCCATCCAGCCATCTCATCCTCTGTCGTCCCCTTTTCCTCCTGCTCCCAATCCCTCCCAGCATCAGAGTCTTTTCCAATGAGTCAGCTCTTCACATGAGGTGGCCAAAGCACTGGAGTTTCAGCTTCAGCATCACTCCTTCCAAAGAAATCCCAAGACCGATGTCCTATAGAATAGACTGGTTGGATCTCTTTGCAATCCCCAAACAAACAAAAAGAATTGGATTGTCTGGTTTTGAATTTCAGTCACTTACCAGGTTTATAACCTTCGCCATACCCCTAAACCTCGCAGAGCCAGACTTTCCTCTCTCTCTTTGGTAGGGACAGTGGAATACATCACATGGGGTTGCTATGATGATCAAATGTGACATCCTGTCCCCCCAACACAAGGTCTGTTTCCTGGAGGAAGCAGGTCTTGGGAACTAGGATTCTCTTGTCCTACTTTCTCTCTTTACTCTTCCTGCCCTGGGGAGATATCAGCCAGACCCTTGAGGTCGTTTGGGAGGTCTTGGCCATCTCCTCCAGAGGGGACTGGGGATGAAACTGGCCTCTGGATGAAACACACACCTCTGACTGCCTGGGTACTCATCCAACCGGCCAAGCCTGCGGTACTTCCTAGTCACCACCAGGTGTCGCCCTCGGCCCTCTCACCGCCGCCTATCAATCCACTACCTGGACGGGGAGGAGGAGACTGAGGCCCAGAGCGCCAAAGGCACATGGCCTCATTCACAAACCAGAACCTAATGCGGCCCCAGACGTCCCAGCGTGCGGCCCTACAGCTCTCTGCCCCTGTGGCCTCTCGGTCTTGCTTCCAGCCTCTGCGAGTATCTGTGTGGGACCAAGGCCAGCTTGAGGTGGACATTCATTCCATCACCAGGACCCTGCAGACCAGGAGCTAACCCAACCCCCCTTGCATCACTGTGGCCTCCCCACTCTGCAGGACCTAGGGTCTCAATGTGCCCCTCCTCACTCTAGGCCCTACCCCGCTCCGTGGAGCTGCCTCCTAGACCGAGAATCCTCAACTTTTTCATCCCGTGCCCCTGGCCAGCCCCAACTCGGGGTACTTTTCCTGTTCCCCCTCTTACTCCCCAAGAGGGGCTGAAAAATGTCTTAATTCAGAAGTTTGAGGCCCAGTGTAAATTTAGGAGACAATATGGCATGGAGCGAATAACAGGAGACTTAGTTCTAGAATCTTCTCTGGAAACTTGGGCAAAGCTTTCTGCTCTTTCCCTCGAGTATCCCAGCAGAGAGAAGGACCCGTTGCCTCCAGGTCTTCCCCAACACCCGTCTAGACACCTATCACAGCCTCCCTCTCCCGGTTGCATCGACCACCCTGGCCTCTGACCTACGCAGACCACTTTGCCTCCATTTCCCAGAAGCCTCGAGCCTGAAACTTACCAGGGGCATCGTCATCTTACCCCTAACCGGGTGTGTATCCCTAGACGTCATTAGGTTCATCCCTTCTTCTCCTCATCCTTCAGTCGTGCATGGCTCAACCCCAGGTACCCGTCACCCTCATCCGGTTCAGCCCTCAGATCCTGGCTCAAATCCCGCAGCCTTGGAGAAACCGTTCCAAGCACACACACACACATGTTTTTCTCCCCCTGCACGCTCCCCACCCCCTCATGGCAGAGACCACGGTCTGAACTTGGGTGTCACTTGCCTCTCCCGGAGGCGGGCCGCACGTGCTGTTCATCCATCTCCCCCACTTTTAGCCCGGTGCCTGCACACAGCAGATGCTCAGTAAACAGCTGTCGAATGGCTCTATCCCCACCCTGAGACACACGCCTGAATCTGTAACCTCTCCCTCCTCACACTCGTCTCCCTTGAGCGCCAAACGTTCCCAGGTTTGCCCTCCATTCTAAAAACATGTAACCCTTGGGACTTCCCTGGGGGCCAGTGGTTAAGAATCCACCTGCCAATGCAGGAGACGTGGGTTCGATGCCTGACCTGGCAAGATCCCACCTGCTGCCGGGCAACTAAGCCCGAGTGCCACAACTCCTGAGCCCTCAGATTCTAGAGCCCTCGCTCCACAAGAGAAGCCCCCGCACAGTAACGAAGGGCAGCCCCCGCACTCCACAACTGGAGAAAGCCTACACGCCGCAGTGGAGATCCAGCTCAGGCAAATATAAATAAGTAAAAATAAGTGTACAATTGTGCGTTGCTGTTCAGTCGCTAAGCTTGTCTGACTCTTTGCAACCCCGTGGGACTGTAGCCCACCAGGCTCCTCTGTCCCTGGGGTTCTCCAAGCAAGAATACTGGAGCGGGTTGCCATTTCCTTCTCCAGACAATTGTGCATACTAGGTGTTTAAAAAAATGAAAATGTAGCCACTTAAAAGTCTCTTTATTTGTTCTCTCTCACTTGTAATCTCAGTTTATTTTCTACATCGTAACCTTCTCCAAGCTTTTTGATGTTATTCCCTTTAAAAAGGTTTTTCTCTTAGTCCTCTTTCAAGTTTACTTCTTGTTTAGAAGTAAACAGCACTGTCTTCATTCTCAAAGTCACAACCTCATCTAGGGTCCCGTCCCCTTGAAAAAACTCTCTTTATCTCGTGGGTGGTCGTTCGCATCTTCTGAAACTCTTTACCTCTTTACCTTTCCCACGTTTAATCTTTTAATCTCAGACTTTAGGCTTTGATCTTCGATCTTTAATCACATTCATTTTGTCACTTTATTTTATCATAATTTTAAACCTCTTAACTTTCATCTCTCATTAAGGGTAACCTTTAAGCCCGATTTCCTGGTTGATTACAACTTTGTGTTATATATACACAATTTAAAGCTGTCATCTTCATTTTCTTTTTCATTTCAAAAAATTCTCTACATCTTCACTGGCTTTTGATTGTCTCAGTTTAAAATTATCATTTTTCTCAGGGATTATGTTTTCTTCATCTTCCCGGCATTTGTCCTCATTAAATCCTATGCCACTGGTGTTCGAGGTTTGTCATCAACCCCGTTTGAAAGGTGAGCAGATGAGATGCAAGGAGAATAAACGGTTGCTGGAGGTCATAGGAGTGACCTGAGTTGCGGAGGGATGACCCACCCAGGCCACATGGGCGAGTCCAGCCTCTCACTCTCTGCTTCCCCCACTCCCGGCTGCGGCCTCTGCTTCACCCCAAGAGTCCACGTGGCCCTACTCGCTCTTATTTCCCTGACTCTTCTGCAGGCCCCTCAGGCAGCCCCGTGCATCTCCCTCCCCATTCACTGCTGCTTTTTCCCAAAACCTGGTTCCAAGAGACTCGAGAACTCCCTAGCCTTTTTGCAAATGTCACCTTGATTTACTGAAGCATGTGGTTGCCTCAAATCTAAAGCCAGTCCACCCAGGACTGCATGCTTAGGACCTACATGCTTTAGAATCCGTGGTCCCTGATGCCCACAGCATTGGAGTCAGAACAGATCCTGCCAGGAGAA
>SJYC01023119.1:0-18639 GCA_006408675.1 Madoqua kirkii | reverse complement strand
GTCACAAAGAGTCGGACGTGACTGAGCGACTGCACCACAGCCTCTGCGCCTGCATGCGGAGCCTTTGCACGGGCTGCCAGGGCTCCTGCGGGAGCCACGTCTCCTCCTTCCCACCAGGAGAGCTACGTCATCCTTCACTTTAGCGGCTCAAAGGCACCTTCTCTGCGCCTCCAGGCCAGCCAGGCTGGCTGGCTGTCTCCACTCTTCCAGAGACTTCTCTAGAGTCTGCCTTAGAATGGATGCATCTGTGGGTCTAACCACCCGGGGGCGCTACATGCTCCCCCAAGTCGGAGGGGGCTCCTCTGGACCTGGCCGCGCCCAGAGGCAGCTCTTCTGCACAGAGCATGTTTGGGGGGGGTGAAGGGGTGTCAGAAATGACTGCGCGCCTCCCTCCAGGGCTGGCCGAACAGACCCGGGTTCACTTTGGGTCCCTCACCCTAGCCTGTCCTCAAGGACAGCAGGGGGCGGAGAGGAAAGAGAGGAGAGAGGCTGGTCATTAATTAAAAAGCAAGTCATGTGTAGGTCCTGCCTCGTTCCAATAAAAAACCATCAAGGGTATTTAATTACCAGATCTAGTGATAGATGCGGGGTAGGTTGACTCAGGCCAGGTAAGGATGCTGGCGGTCAGAATGTCAATGAACACCCGGCCTCCGTGGCTCGGGCCTGGGCCGAGGCGGGGGGCTGGGAGCTGAGGGGCACCCTGGGTGGACGTCGGTGATGAAAATAACCCCCCACTGCCAGTTCCCTCCTGCCGAGGTTAGGTATTTAATTACCAGATCTAGTGATAGATGCGGGGTAGGTTGACTCAGGCCAGGTAAGGATGCTGGCGGTCAGAATGTCAATGAACACCCGGCCTCCGTGGCTCGGGCCTGGGCCGAGGCGGGGGGCTGGGAGCTGAGGGGCACCCTGGGTGGACGTCGGTGATGAAAATAACCCCCCACTGCCAGTTCCCTCCTGCCGAGGTTCCCGAGTTCCAGGCGGGGCCCACGTGACCGGTTTTATGTGCTTTCTGTCATTTCACTCTCTTTAGCCTCGTGAGATTGGTTCTATTTTTATCTCCCTTTTTCAGCTGGGGCCATTTGGGCACAGAGAGGTCTCGTAACTTGACAAGGTCACACAGCTAGCAAGTGGCTGCATGAGGACACCAGTCAGGACTCTTAAACACAGGGACGCGAGGACCTAGCATGCCCCTGTGATTCTGGCTAGGGTCATCAAGAGGCCCCTCGTCACACAGGTGGGGAAACTGAGGCAGGAGAGGGCATCACTTGCCAAAATCATACTGCACGTTGGTGGGATCAAAACCTTGTCCCTGTATGCTCCGTTCAGGAGTCTCTCTCCTCCTCAACAGCTAAGTGCATGTGGTGGGGGATCCAGCCAGGGTGGAGGGGCTCCAGGTGGGCCAGGGTCTGGGGGCCAGGGCCACCTGTCCAGTTCCATCTTCCTCCATACCTCCCGGCTCCTCCCCTCGCCTCCTCCCAGAACCCTCAGCAGCCCAGTCCAGCTGAACCAGCCCAGTACTTCTCTGGGTCAGGCCTGGAAGGCGGTCTCAGCCCAGCCCTGGTCCCAGTGGAATTAAAATAGGCCTGACCTAAATACAAGCACAATGCCAGTGCTGAAAATACAGCGGTGTCAGCAGAAACCCAATTGGTAGGAAACCAATGCACTTGGGGATGAACGTCCCCAACAGACCGAAGTCTGGGTCCATGAGGAGGATCCAGTAAAGCGATGCCTTTGACCAGCCTCGGGGTGGGGGCTTCAGGCAACGCCCAGGGCTCTGCAGACTCCCTTGGGCACCAAAATGGACTGCAGGTGCGCACTGATGATGTGTCAGCAGGCATAGGACCCAAACCTTGCTCCCTTCGGCAGGACCCACATCCTGGGCCACGTGGGGCCCTGAGCTCAGAAGGGTTCCTTGCTCAGTTAAATGCTCTGTTGTTGCCATCTTGAAATTCTTAATAGTTCTGTCGGATGTGTGCGTGTGTTGTAAGCGAAATCCAATAGGAAAATGAGTATGAGCGGGAACAGAGCGGGTACCCCCTCCACTTGGGTGTGAAGTTCCAGTGGATCCACCAGGAGCAGGGGACTCGAAGCAAGGGCAAGGTAAGCATGTCAGATGAGGGGGCTGCTGACAACCTGGAGAAGCCCTGCCTTCTGTTCAAACCAGAACTTGTTTTGAATGCGAAAAGAAGACAATGACTCCCCCCCACAGTTATTTATTTATGGCTCTGCCGCGTCTTCACTGCTATGCACAGGTTTAGTTGCCCCGAGGCATGTGAAACCTTCCTGGACTAGGAATCTAACCGACTCCCCTGCACTGGCAGGTAGATTCTTAACCATTGGATCATCAGAGAATGACATTCCAAGAATCGCAAAGAACCGAGGAACCCTAACATATCCTTTCTTACTTCCCTGCACGAGCCAACCACTCGTGCTAAAAATGATGACATAGAAGAAGAAAAGACAAGGCAACTCAGAGTATCTTTTCCTTTTGGTCCTTCCTTACACATCATAAAGCCAAAAGTCAAGGGAGTTGTTGAATGTGTGTATATTGAAAATTAAGAGAACTGAGCTGGTTTTGCACTGTGTTTCCACTATTGGAGTCAGAATAAAATACACAGGCATGTACAAAGCATGATATAAACTGTGTAACTTCAAGGAGAGTCCACATATGAGTTAAATGTTCTCACAGCTGCACTTAACGTTTTATTTACTGTTTAATTTTTTGGCCATGCCTCTCAACATGCAACATCTGAGTTCCCCAACCAGGGATCGAACTCGAGCCCCCTGCAGAGGAAGCATAGAATCTTAACCACTGGACTACCAGGAGATTCTCCCTTTCAACTGCATTTGAAACTGGCATTGAACAAGATAAAGACGAATGGTAAAGAATGAAGTGGCACAATGCTAATCATTTAACATTTTCTTAGAATGACATTAAACAGCAAATGTTTTTAAATACCATGATAAGTTGAAAGAGAGACTGCGGAAGAAAGGAAAAAGTTTCATATCTTAGAACTCTTAAGGACACACTTTTTCCTGCTTGTCGAACAGCACATGCCACCCCACGCCTCTGTCTTCATTCTGAAATCCTGTCACTGGCCCCAGACCTGGGTGAGGGAGGAAGAGAGGTATGTGTTGTGTGGCTTTCTTTTTCTTTATTCAAGTCTCTGCAAACCTTACTGAGCAGGATCAGAGTGCTGTGGGTCCATGGGGGTCCAGAGGGGCCGCTGACCAACTTGAGATCAGAGACTGCTTCCTGAAGGCGGTGACATGAGAGGTGAGCCAGGAGAGGTGAACAGAAGGCTGGCGGGCAGACAAGGGGCTTTGAGGACGCCAGGTGGCCACCCACCTCGGAGCCTTGGGGGTCTCTGAGTGCCTGGCTCTGGCACGTGTGTCCACCTGAGTGGGAGCTGCAAACAGCCTGGCACTGACCCCTGAGGACCCATCATAAGGCGAGCTGGAAAACAGTGTCCAGGGACGGGGGCCCCAGCGCCGCAGGTCCATGCCCTACCTAGGTTCATCCACTCCTCATTCAGTGAATGTACATCTGCTGTACTTCTGGCAGCATTCCAGGCGCAAGACACAGAGCAGAAAATGACATAGACTAGAGTCCTAGATGCGTGGGGACAGCTGGTTGGAAATGATCAAGAGCCTGAGGAGGGCTTCCATGGTGGCTCAGTGGGTAAAGAATCCGCCCGCCAATGCAGGAGACCCAGGTTTGATCCCTGGTCTGGGAAGATCCCCCATGCCACAGAGCAAGTAAGCCTGAGCACCACAACTACTGAGCCCAGAACCGCAACTACTGAAGCCCGCGCGGCCTAGAGTGCTCAGCCACAAGAAAGGCGGCCGCAGCGAGAGGCCCTGGTACCGCACCTCCGCTCACAACTAGAGAGAAGCCGTTGCTCAGCAGCGAAGCCTGAGTATAGCCAATAAGTAAATACATACATTTATTTTTTTTAAAGAGAGAGAGCTTAGGGAAAGATGGTCTCAGCCATCGGTGGCACCAGGAAGCTCCAGGTCCACGCCTAGATGAGCTGGATCTCAGAATAGGAGGCTGTGGGACTTCTCTGATGGTCCAGTGGTTAAGACCACAGGCTCCCAATGCAGGTTCAATCCCTGGTCAAGGAAGACCCCACATGCCACATAGCATGACCATAAAAAGAACCAGACATTGTTTTCCGGGAGCTTGGGCAGGTGACCCGGATTCCACAGGTGTCGAGGGTTGCCTCTCAGGAGGGCCCAGAGGGCAGGGACTGGTTGCCTCCAGACATGTGAGACCGTGGCTCTGCTTCGGGCAGATGCTGTGCTGGGCGCTAACAGTGATGAGTTGACCGTGGAAGCAACCTCACACCACTGAGCCCGGGTCACCTGAGGGTGGCCTGGGCATCAGCCCCGGTCACCTGCTCATAGCCGTCCGACCACCCAGGCCTGGCTCGGTAGGTGTAGACCTCCAATGTGTCTGTCCCTGGCCTGCCTCCCCCAGAGGGCCCTTTGAGCTGGAGGTCGGGGGCGCTTGTAGATGATGCCATAGAGGCTTACACGTGCCAGACAGTGCTGATCGTTCAGACGCGCTGACTCCTTGCCCTCCCTCCTGCGGCACCGCCTTGCGGTGGACAAGCTCCTCATCCCCCTTTGATCAGTGTGGTCACTGATGCACAGAGAGGTGAAGTTATTTGCCCAAAGACACACAGCTAGCAAGGGCCGCAGCTGGGCTTTGCACTGTTGACCATCAATCTGAACAATCTCTTTCTCTATCTCTTGGCTCCCTTAGGTTCTGGCTTAGATGGCCCTTTTTAGATCATTTTGGATGAAGCCCAGGGGAATCCATTCGAGTGTCAGATAACTCCTCCTATTTTGAAAAAAAAAAAAGGAAGCAAGTTCAGAGAGGGAGAGGAACTTGCCTGCAGTAGCACAGCAATTCCTGACTCCCTACTGAAAAGAGCCAACAGTCCCATGCTGGCACCCAAAGGATACTTCCCTTTTGAGATCTCAAAGGGTCCCTCAGCCTCCTGGGAACTGGGAGACAAGAACTCTAAGACTGGGCAGTTTGTGCTGACGGGGGAGAAGGAGGCTGAGATCTCACCGCACTTAGCTTGCTGGCAGCAGGGCGCAGCCCTGGAGTGGGACCCTGGTTATGGGGATGCGAGGGGAGATTCTGAGGGTGAGACCTTGGCTCCCTGGGTCTGTGTATCCCCCTCGTCTCCTGAACAGCAAGAACACACGTTTCGCCCACAGCTCTGCCTTCCTTGGGGGCCACAGCTGATGAGTTTGTTGAATGTATTCCTTCGAATTTGCTCCCCGGATGGCTTTGCCCTGCCCTCCCTCGTCCGTTAGCCCAGCCCTGAAGATACAGCTCCTGCAGGCCTCCAACTATGCAAGGTCTCCACTTGAACTTCAAACGGGAAGTGCTCCGTTTACCCCCTTGCTGCTGAAGCCAAGTCCATTTTCTGTGACCTTGGCCTAGAGCACTGACCTCCTCTTCTTAATTACCATTAACGTGGGTTCAATCGAATTAACATTCCCATCTTTGATGCACTTTCTGGGAAGGGTCCACCCTGAGTTCTGGGCCCAGGGCCTCCTGGGTGACATTCTTTTCCCGAGGGGATAGTGGGGAAGGCCAGAGGAAACTTGGAGGGCGGGGGTTGCGGGAGCATCTTCCAGGCGGTGGAGACAGGAGGAGGGTACCGCTTCTTTTATCTATTCTTCAGGCCACAAAAGTACCAGTTAAGTGTGTGTTCAGCGTGACCCTGGCAACGGGCCAAGGTAGTTCCTCTGGGTCGGGCCAGCTTCCAGTCCCTGGAGGATCCCAAGATTGTGCCAACTGCCTAGGACCCAAGAAGTGCCAAGGACCAGAGAGTCACCTGGGTCACCTGGATTGGGGACGGGATGGATTCTCCCTTGGCTGGGGCAGGCAAAGAGGGCAGAGAGGGGCCTCTGGCCCCAGACGCTCCTCTGGGCTTGACCCAGCTTGCCAAGCGTGCGGGTCTCAGGCCCTGCCGGTCAGGGGCCCCGAGTGAGGGGACAGAAATAGGCCATCTGTGAGCTTTCCCAGGGCACAAAGGAGTCTCGGCCCTCGGCCTCCGCGTGCGCTGGCATTCTCTGCTCATTTATTTATTTTCAGAGCAGGAAAGTGGATTTGCAACGCTCCTTCTGAATGTTTATCCCTGGGGGAATGTGGGACTCATGAATAATGCAGCACACGGGTGGGGGGTTGGGGGGGCAGGGGGCCGGGCGGCTGCGTCCTGTCTGGGAAGGCTCCAAGTCGCCACAGATGGCAGGCCCAGGGCACCTCCTGTCTGTGCCACCTTACTGCCCTGTGCGTTTGGACAGTGTCTCTGAGCCTCCCAGGCCCCAGCTATAAGACAAGAGTGCTGGGGCCTCGCCCTGCTACTCACAAGGCAGCGCGTACAAGGCTGGTCTGTCCTTGCCACCACCCCGGCCCTCTCCTGGGTCTCCGCTGTGCTCACTCACGGCCTCACTCTGATTCTCAGAGCCCACCTGTCTTTCCTAGCGAAAGATGCTCAGTCATATCCATGAATTCTCCTGGCCAGAATACTGGAGCGGGCAGCCTCCCCCTTCTCCAGGGGATCTTCCCAACCCATGGATTGAACCCAGGTCTCCTGCATTGCAGGCAGATTATCTCACAGCTGAGAATCCCCGTCTTTTCTAACCATGCACTTAATAGCGTCAGAGGCGGACGGTCGTTCCACGCTGCTGGAGGCTTAGGGAGAGCCTGGCCCCACTGAGACCAAGTGGGCTCAGCTCAGAGTGGGCCGCTGGGTGGCTGCCGTGGGCACATCTCCGCCCCGTCCTTGGAAGATCCGGGCGGGCTCCTTAAAATGGCTGTTCTTACGTCGAAGGCAAGAGGCCTGTTCTTGTTCCCACCCTGAGCCTCCAGCCTCATTTCCCCTGGGTAGAAAGACGGTCCTCTCCTCTGGGTGCCAGAAATGTCCCCTGTCCCCGGGGACTGTGCTTGGGGCAGTGGCTCTGTCCTGCCCCTCAACCCTCTGCCAAGACCCCTCAGATCACCCCCAAGTCCTGTGGGTCGCCAGTCAAACCCAACTTGGCAGTGGAAGGACCTTCCTTCCTGTCTCCCCTCACCTCCCAGGGCCTTCCCCGGTGGCTCAAATGGATAAAGAATCGTCCTGCCACACAGGAGACTCAGCTGAATCCCTGGGTCAGGAAGGGCCCCTGGAGAAGGGAATGGCTACCTACTCCAGTCTGCTGGGACCGGGGCAGGCTACAGTCCATAGGGTCACAAAGGGTCAGACACAACTGAGCGACTAACCCTTAACACTCACCTTCCAGGTGAGAGCTCTGCAGAGCCCTCTACTGGTGGGGCGACACCCTGCGGGCTTCTAAATGCTTACCGCTGAGCCTAAAGCAGGAATGATTTAAGGCAGGTATGGGGGAGGATAGTTGGGGTTAAAAGAGATCAGCAAATGGCCAAGCAGAAGTTGTCTGGGGAGGGGCAGATCGGTTTGGCTGGGAGCGGCTGTGGGGTGGGGACCCCCTAACCCCTCGGACTCCCCGTCCTCCACCCCCTCCTCACGCTCTGGGAGGCAGTGACCTCATGCCACGCTCTAGCATAATATTTATCAACAGTGCTGCAATCGAGCCAGGCAGCTCGGCAATTATAATCATGTTATCATTATTGCTGATAATTCCGATTATAAGCATAAATTATAAACAGGAGCAGGGCCCGGCGGGAGGCGCAGGGAGGCAGGGACACCTTTGAGCCAGGGCGTGTGGGAGCTGAGATTGGCCTTCCTCCCCACTCACCCATTCCTCTCTTGTTTCCGGCCAAGGCCAAGCGTTGCCTCCGTAGCCTGGCCTGTGGTACTGGTGGCTGCAAGTAGCCCTTTCCCCCCAGGTCCCCGACCATCCTGGCCACCTCACTCCAAGCCCCACTCTGTCTCCCAGAAACTATTACGGTGCAATTATTACAGAGACGGTCGTTCCAAATTGATCTTTCAGTTACTCCACAGCTGCAACCATGGAGACGGCCCCAGCTCAATTACATGCCTCTCTCTGTTCTTGAAAGATTCCAGCGGAGGAGAGTCGGAGGAGGAGGCAGAGAGCAGAGACGGCAGAGACCGAGGCACAAGGAAAGCTGCAGAGAGCAAGGGACACAAGGACCCCCAGAGACAGAGAGAGACAGAGACGCAGAGACGCTGAGATAAACGACAGACCCCGGGAGAGCTGAGAGAGACACAGGCTCGGGGAGAGACAGAGAGGCCAGGGAGCATCCCACGAAGAAGCTGATGTGCACAGAGAGATGGACACAGAGGCAGAGAGAGACGGAGGTGAGGAGGGAAAAGGAGCCACTGAGGCCAGGGCAGGCACAAGGACACAGAAACAGACTCACACGCACATTTTGCTGGAGAGACCTTCACGAAAAGACAGCAATAAACAGACGGAGAGTAACTGAGAGAGCAAGAGAGAAAAGAGACCAGCAAGTCACGTAACAGCAGACAGATGAGGCCCTTTTCATTCATTCATTTATCCATCCATTCATCCATTCAGCAAATGTTTGTAGAGCTCTAAGTGGCAGCTTGGGTGCGGGGGACCCTGGAGGCATACCAGGACCCCTCCCCACGTCCGCCCTCACGTGAGTTTAATGGGTGAATCAGATAGGGCTCCAATCACTACTCACCCAACGTGCAATTCCAACTGAAGCCAGGGCTCAGAGTTCCCCCCTGCTCTTTCCTGAGGGGCTCCGAGAGCCTTGGTGGGGTGGGGGCCAGGTCAGTGCAGTCAGGAATACAGATCTGGAGGAGGGCGAGCTGACCTGGTGGGGCGGCAGGGCGCTGGGTTTAGGACTGTGTGTGCAGAGACCTGCTTGCAAGCGCTGATGCACAAGCAAAGACTTGGCTTCAAGGCCTGGACCAGACCTCCCCTTGGAGGATGGGGTGGTATAGAACGGTGGTGGGCGAGACAGGGAGACCCTATGTGATGCCTTTTTCTGGAGTTGAGGGGATGCAGCAGAAAATCCTGGGGCAAAAAGGACTATTTTAGCACCTGCTGAGGCCCTGGACCAGTGGGCCCATGGAGTAGAGGCCAGAGGGGGCTGTGCTCTTGGTTCACTATTTCCCATAGGGCCGGAGGACGTGGCCTCGGCAACCTATTCCTCTTCAGGCTGAGCTGGGTGACCTCCTGGCTCCAGTGCCCAGGGCCGCTTCATTGCTTCACAGCCCACACTGTGCGCTCATGCCTGGCCCAGAGCTCCCAGGGGCTGCTGGCAACTGGGTCTACAGGATGCCTGCTACACACGGGGTGTTTTCGTGTGGAATCCCCCATCGCAGGCCTGATATGTCAGGCCTGCCTGGCTGCTGGGCTGGGCACTGGCAGCCTGCGACAGAGGAGCCGGTGCGGAGTGCCATGTGGCACAAGGGACGCGGCTGTGGACTGGACCCGCAGGGCTGAGAGTGGTTAAACCACAGATGCCAGAGCCCAGACGACCCTTCAGTTCAGTTCAGTTCTGTTCAGTTGCTCAGTTGTGTCCGACTATTGGGTGCGGGGGACCCTGGAGGCATACCAGGACCCCTCCCCACGTCCGCCCTCACGTGAGTTTAATGGGTGAATCAGATAGGGCTCCAATCACTACTCACCCAACGTGCAATTCCAACTGAAGCCAGGGCTCAGAGTTCCCCCCTGCTCTTTCCTGAGGGGCTCCGAGAGCCTTGGTGGGGTGGGGGCCAGGTCAGTGCAGTCAGGAATACAGATCTGGAGGAGGGCGAGCTGACCTGGTGGGGCGGCAGGGCGCTGGGTTTAGGACTGTGTGTGCAGAGACCTGCTTGCAAGCGCTGATGCACAAGCAAAGACTTGGCTTCAAGGCCTGGACCAGACCTCCCCTTGGAGGATGGGGTGGTATAGAACGGTGGTGGGCGAGACAGGGAGACCCTATGTGATGCCTTTTTCTGGAGTTGAGGGGATGCAGCAGAAAATCCTGGGGCAAAAAGGACTATTTTAGCACCTGCTGAGGCCCTGGACCAGTGGGCCCATGGAGTAGAGGCCAGAGGGGGCTGTGCTCTTGGTTCACTATTTCCCATAGGGCCGGAGGACGTGGCCTCGGCAACCTATTCCTCTTCAGGCTGAGCTGGGTGACCTCCTGGCTCCAGTGCCCAGGGCCGCTTCATTGCTTCACAGCCCACACTGTGCGCTCATGCCTGGCCCAGAGCTCCCAGGGGCTGCTGGCAACTGGGTCTACAGGATGCCTGCTACACACGGGGTGTTTTCGTGTGGAATCCCCCATCGCAGGCCTGATATGTCAGGCCTGCCTGGCTGCTGGGCTGGGCACTGGCAGCCTGCGACAGAGGAGCCGGTGCGGAGTGCCATGTGGCACAAGGGACGCGGCTGTGGACTGGACCCGCAGGGCTGAGAGTGGTTAAACCACAGATGCCAGAGCCCAGACGACCCTTCAGTTCAGTTCAGTTCTGTTCAGTTGCTCAGTTGTGTCCGACTCTTTGTGACCCCATGGACTGTAACACACCAGGCCCCCCGTCCATCACCAACTCCCAGAGTTTACTTAAACTCATGTCCATTGAGTCAGTGATGCCATCCAACCATCTCATCCTCTGTTGTTCCTTTCTCCTCCTGCTTTCAATCTTTCCCAGCATCAGAGTCTTCAAATGAGTCAGATCTTTGCATCAGGTGGCCAAAGTATTAGAGTTTCAGCTTCAGCATCAGTCCTTCCAATGAATATTCAGGACTGATCTCCTTTAGGATGGACTGGTTGGATCTCCTTGCTGTCCCAGGGATCTCAAGAGTCTTCTCCAACACCACAGTTCCAAAGCAAAAGACAACACTTGGAGAACATGAAAGCTAATGCTCCTCAAACTTGAATGTGTATCAGAAAGAGCTGGGGAAAAAATTCTGACCCCTCCAGTGTCTGAGCCAACCCACCTCTGGAAAGGGTCTAAGCCTGCGCTTTAAAAATATATATGTTTATTTATTTATCTGGCTGCATCGGGTCTTAGCTGCGGCACGCGGGCTCTTTCCCTGCAGCGCGCCATCTCCTCTAGCTGTGGTGCGTGAGCGCTAGGGCACTCGCAGTTGCATTGCGACAGCTTAGCCGCCCCCACAGTTTGTGGGATCTTGGTTGCTCCATCAGGGATGGAACCCGCATCTCCTGCTTTGGAAGGTGGATTCTTAACCACCAGGCCTCCAGGGAAGCCGCTGGACCTGTGCTTTTAACAAGGCTCAAGAGGGGGAAATTGAGGCCAAGACTCCCCCGCCCCCATCCATGAGCCGGGCTCAGACGGAAGATGCCACAACACCAACCCCCAGTTCCAGCTCGTCCACTTGCCACACCTGGGCCCCACCCTTGTGTCAACCACGGAGCTGGGGCTGAACTCACTGAAGGCCTTGGGGTGTGGTAGAAACCCCTTCTGCAGATGAGAAAGCTTGGAGAGAAGAAACTACCCAAATGATGCAGCTGAGTTTCTGATCTTGCTGTGATCAAGACTTGCAGCGTGGGGTGGGGTGGGGTGCAGAGTAACTTAGCAGCAATCCCTCTCCCCACCACCCTCCATGGACACGCGCACAGAGCGGAAGTCCCCCTGCAGCTCTTCTACTGACTTTGCTCTTTTCCTACAGTGTCTGGGGAAGTTGCTTTGAAGTGTGTTTTCCCCTTGTTTTTTCCTCTTCTGGCCCTGAAGTTGTTCTAAATCCTCACTAATTTATAACTCAAATTTGCTTAGCAGAGCAGAGGCCTGTACTGCTGTTTCCTGCTGGGGGTCGGGGTCTGGGTGGGGGTGGGAGGCCAGGACCTAAGAAGCAGGGGCCCCTTGTGGGGGATGACACGAGGGACAAAGGCTTTGCACCTCCCTGTTCCAGCTCCTTCAAATTGTGATCATGGAAGACTGGCTTCTGGGAGGGAAGATGGAATGGTAAACTTGACTGTGTTTCTCAGAGACCTCCCTTAGACTGTGTCTTCCATGGAATGGGGGTGATGGAAGATGTTTAGCACCATGCCTGGCTTACTGTGGGCTTCCCAGGTGGTGCTAGTGGTAAAGAACCTACCAACCCATGTAGGCATTATAAAAGATGCGGGCTCGATCCCCGGGTCAGGAAGATCCGGGGGAGGAGATCTGGAGGAGGGCATGGCAACCCACTCCACGATTCTTGCCTGGAGAATCCCATGGAGGGGCCTGGAGGGCTGTATAGGTCGCAAAGGGTCAGACATGACTGAAGCGATTTACCACACATACTGGCTGACAGTAAGCATTCAGTAAATGAAAGTTACTGGTTTCCGGTTTTGTTTTTTTCATTTATAGGATTTTGGTTCCCTGACCAGGGGTTGAACCCAGGCCCATGGCAGTGAAAGCACCAAGTCCCAACCACTGGATTGCGGGTATAAGTGGGAACTCGACCCTGATTTCAAAGAGTTTAGTACAAGAAAAAGAATTAAAAATGTCTCCAAAAAAGTCTCAATTTTAAAAAACATTACATGTTGAAATGAACACATTTTGGGTTGTCTTTTAGTCGCTCAGTCATGTCTGACTCTTTGTGACCCCATGGACTGTAGCCCACCAGGCTCCTCTGTCCATGGAATTCTCTAGGCAAGAATACTGGAGTGGGTTACCATTTCCTTCTTCTAGGGATCTTCCTGACCCAGGGATTGAGCTCTCATCTCCTGCATTGGCAGACAGATTCTTTATCACTGAGCCACCGGGGATCACTGGGTTAAATCAGATAGATGACTAAAACGAATTCCACCTAGTCCTTTATTCTTTTAACGAGGCTACTAGGAAATTTAAAATTTCCTCCGGCGTGTGTGTTTGTGGCTCATGTCCTATTTCTGTTGGCCTAGGCTGCCATAGACTATACACCAGAGCCAGACCCTGGGGCCTAGGAGCTGGACTTGCAGATCCACCTGCTTGTGTTGTGAACAAAAGACCTCCTTGCATCCCAGGTGTCCACCCCAGCTTGCCAAGGTGCCAGGACTAGGGTTTTGCTTCTGGGGGTCTGTAAGATTCTAGTCGGTTCCTCTTCTGATCAGATGCCCCAGTGAGGGAAATGGTTTCTACCCTGAGCAGTTTGGGTGAGCTAGGGAACAAAAATCTGGGAGGATGGGGCCCAGGCAGGAGATGAAAGGAGATGCCAGGAGGCCTGGGGAATGGTTTTTTGTTGGTGGAGGGGGTTGGAAATCTGGGTCACAAACTTGGGAACCTCAAGCAAGCCCATCACCAACCTTTTGTCCCTTCACAGCCCTCAAACCATTTGAGCACCCTAGCTGTGTGAGTGCTTGGTTGCTTCAGTCGTGTCCGACTCTTTGCGACCCTGTGGACTGTAGCCTGCCAGGCTCCTCTTGTCCATGGCATTCTCCAGGCAAGAATACTGAAGTGGGTTGCCATGGCCTCCTCCAGGGGATCTTGCTGACCCAGGGATCAAACCCACGTCTCCTGCATTTCTTCTGTCCCCTGCACTGCAGGCACATTTTTTACTGCTGAGCCACAGGGGAAGCCCCCTAGCTGGTAGGGATAACATTTAACATCTAGACTTACAGATTCTCTGCTCACCTTGCTTGCCCTTGTTTCATGGATCCTGCATGCTGCCTTGAAAGCACATTTCCATATGCTGAATCTCTTTTCCCTTTGGTTTCCAAGATGGAATAAGAGATAGGTGACTCTGAAGAGAAATTGGAGTAGTTAAATCCAGAAACCATTCAAGTCTCACTTTTAAAGGCTAAATAGTAATTATCAGATAAAATCATCATCCTGGAAATCCAAAGAAAGCCAAGGAGATGGCAGAAAAGAACGGCAGGTGGGGGGCTGAGAGACCTTGAAGTCCACCCCATCACTAACCGCCAGGCTGCTGTGGGTCACTGCTGCCTGGATCGGTACTGAGGGATGCTTACCTGTAACATGAGGGCATTGGGCTCACCGTCCTCAGCTTTGGTCCCTGTGGTCACATCCAGGGCAGCCAAGCCCCTGGCTTCCTCTGGGCTTGCCCCGGGGTCAAAGAAGAGATACCTTGCTGGAGATGGCTGGGCTGTCCTTCTATCCACATCCCCTCCTACCCCAGAGTCTCCATTCCAAGGAACAAGGAGCCAGAAGTGGCCCAGAATGATGGCAAAGGAAACTGTGCGAGAAGGTAGGGCTCCAGGCTGGGCCCAAACCCCGGGGAGCAGAGGGCAGAGTTCACAGGGCAGAGTTCACTCTGGTGGCCTGTCTGCTGGTCAGAGACCCTGCACCACACATGCTGGGCCTGGGGGCTCCGGGGCTAATGGGGGGACAGGATGCCCAGATGCCCTGTCACTTCCACCGTTCTATATTCCCATCTGTGAGAAGGGGACTGGCAGGCCCACCTGGTTAAGTGAAAGAAGGTGTAGAAAGGGCTTGTAATGGGAGTAATCTTGGGGTTTTTTTTGTTGTTGCTTTTTAAAGATCTTTTGATGTGGACCATTTTAACAGTCTTTACTGAATTTGTTACAATATTGTTTCTATTTTCTGTTTTCGTTTTTTTGGCCTGGAGGAATGTGGGATCTCAACTCCTTGACCAGAGATCGAACCTCCACCCCCTGAACTGGGAGGTGAAGTCTTAACCGTTGGACCGCCAAGAAAGTCCCAACCCTGCGGCTGTGAGGGAGTTAGGAGGAAGGAGGAGAGAAGAACCCTGGTTTCCACATCTACATACATAGAAGAGGGACCTGACCAGGCCAGGGCAAGGATGGGGCAGGGCCAATGCAAATGAGCTTCATAAAACCGGCAGGAGATGTTCCTGTAGGCGGGAGGTAGCCACTGGTAAGGACTTCTCAAACAAACTCCCCTCTGCTTAAACAGCTGTTGCTGCCCTTCCCAGGAGAAAGAATTGAACTTGACAGAAATGTGAATGTCCATGACCTTGTCCTTAGAATCCCACCTCCTCATGAAGAGCAGTTCAGCAAAAACTCCAAGTCTGACTTTGCCCCTAGATGAAACCAATAAATTTTAAAAATGAGAACTGTCTGGAAATTTCTTGGCAGTCCAGGAGTTAAGACTCTGCGCTTCCACTGCAGGGGGTACCAGTTAGATCCCTTGTCAGGGAACTGAGATTCTGCAAGCCACATGGTGCTGCCAAAAAAAGAAAAAGGGGGGGAACTGCCAAAACAGCTGTTGCTGCCCTTCCCAGGAGAAAGAATTGAACTTGACAGAAATGTGAATGTCCATGACCTTGTCCTTAGAATCCCACCTCCTCATGAAGAGCAGTTCAGCAAAAACTCCAAGTCTGACTTTGCCCCTAGATGAAACCAATAAATTTTAAAAATGAGAACTGTCTGGAAATTTCTTGGCAGTCCAGGAGTTAAGACTCTGCGCTTCCACTGCAGGGGGTACCAGTTAGATCCCTTGTCAGGGAACTGAGATTCTGCAAGCCACATGGTGCTGCCAAAAAAAGGAAAAGGGGGGGAACTGCCCTATATGAAGCACCTGAGATGCTTTTGAACTGTGGTGTTGGAGAAGACTCTTGAGAGTCCCTTGGACTGCAAGGAGATCCAACCAGTCCATTCTGAAGGAGATCGGTCCTGGGATTTCTTTGGAAGGAATGATGCTAAAGCTGAAACTTCAGTACTTTGGCCACCTCATGCGAAGAGTTGACTCATTGGAAAAGACTCTGAGGCTGGGAAGGGTTGGGGGCAGGAGGAGAAAGGGACGACAGAGGATGAGATGGCTGGATGGCATCATGGACTCGATGAACGTGAGTCTGAGTGAATTTCGGGAGATGGTGATGGACAGGGAGGCCTGGCGTGCTGCAACTCATGGGGCCGCAAAGAGTCGGATACGACTGAGTGACTGAACTTAACTGAACTGACACACCAGGCTCTTTGATAAACGTTTCCCTGTATAATATGTCATTTAATCCTCATAGCAGTCATGTGAAGAAAGGACTACCTTGGCTCCATTTTACAGGTGAGGAAGCTGAGGCCAGAGAGGCCAACCAACTGGGCCTGGGTCACACAGCCAGTGAACGTGGAGCCAGCAGTCATACCCCAGTCACACCCTACTGAGTGGGACCTGGACATGGTAGGCCAAGGCCTTCTGGCCCCAGTCTCGGCCTGGGTGAGCTTGGGGTCAGGCAGGCTGTCGCCTCTGGGAGGAGCAGCCCAGAGGCCAGAGGCCAGAGGGCACCTTTCCCTCCCAGCACTTCACTGACATGTCCGCCACTCCCAATTCTGCCTGCAGAGGGCAGTCCTGAGCACGCACCTGGCTTCAGTTTCTTTAAGACCCGCGGTCCAGATGTTTCTGGCACTCTGTCCCTGGACTTCAGGTCCAGGAAGCATTCTATCCAGAAACCACCAGCCCCACCAGCCAGCTCTTCCTTCCTGGAACCAGCTTCCCCCAGCTGGGCCCACTGAAGCATGCCTAACCCCCAAATCCTCATGGTAATGGAGGGAGCATTAGTCAGTGGGACAAACAAGGGCTAAGGAGTCAAATGCAGTGGTGACACTCACATGCCGTATGTCCGGAAACAATCACTTCAGCTCATTGTGAAATGAGGCCAACAAGACAGCCCTTGCAGGGTTCAGGCCAGGAACAGACACCTAGGTAGTATGCCTAGTAGACCCTTAACTAGTATGCCCTTTGAGAGGTTGTTGCTGAGCCACGAAAAGACCTGGGATTCTTGGCCTCTGGCGGAGAGGAATGTAATCCGGGGCCCGAGATGAGGCTTGATCACTCAGAGATTTTGTGTAATAAAGTTTTATTAAAGTATAAAGGAGCTAGAGAAACCTTCTGACATAGGCATCAGAAGGGGGCAGAAAGAGTATCCCCTTCCTAGTGTTAGCAGCGGAGTTATACACTCTCCAGTGAATCAAAAGAATGTCTGGAGGTTGTAAAGACCTCACCAGACCTACTCCCATAATTTACATTTTAAGATAACAGAATTAGCCTGAAGGTTTAATCCAGAGACTGTCCTCAGGCAGGCTACATTATTGTTATATAATCCTTGTAAAGACCACCAGACCTACTCCCATAATTTACATTTTAAGATAACAGGTTTAACCAGAAGGTTTAATCCAAAGACTGTCCTCAGGCAGGATGCATTATTGTTATATAACCCTAAGGAATGTAGAAGGAAAAAAAAGTTTGTTTTTTCTTCCTCCTTGAGAATTCCAGACGCCTGTCTCCTTGGGGACCCCTAGACTTCTTATCAACCTGCCTAGGAAATGACCCTCTCACCATCATCACTGTTATCCACCGAGGCAGCTCTGTGGTTGACTCAGGGGCTGTGGGAAACGGAGAAAACCGAGGCTCTGAGGGGTGAACTGCCTTGCCCAAGGGTGCAGGTGGTAAGAGGAAGAGCCACAGAGTCAGGCTCCAGACCCTGGCCCTTCCCCTGAGACACTCTGCCGCACCAAGGCCAGCACAGGGTGGGTAGGGACGTGCATCTGAGGGGGACCACAAGACAGGGCGCCTCGAAGTGTCCCCGGCGTCAGGGTGACAAGGGGGATGGCGGGTGTCCCCAAGAGGGCAGGGGTGGCGTGGGATGGAGGAGCGTCTGTGGCCTCATTCCCAATCCCCTGCTATGGCCAATACCCTCTGTGGGCAAAGTGTTCAGTGGGCACAAGGGCCCCTCTTGGCTTGGCCCTTATGGACTTCGCTGGTGGCTCAGACGGTAAAGCATTTGCCTACAATGTGGGAGGCCAGGGTTCGATTCCTGGGTTGGGAAGATTTCCTGGAAAAGGAAATGCCAACCCACTCCAGTATTCTTGCTTGGAAAATCCCAAGGATGGAGGAGCCTGGTGGGCTACAGTCCATGGGGTCATTAAGAGTCGGACGTGACTGAGCGACTTCACTTTCTTTCACTTTGGGTTGGGCACAGTGGACATGGGCCTGCCAGGGAGAAGCTCTATCTGGTGGGCTGGAAACCAGACCAGCCAAGGTTAGCCTTTACCAAGCACCAGTTGTGTGCCCAGAAGGGCGGGTGGGCTTTGCTAGGACCTCCTAGATTCTCAGTTTGGCTCTCTCCCTGTAGGCCAGGCGCTCCCTGGGGTGGCAGCCTGCCTGTCCCTCCCCACTGTGTCTAGCATAGCCAGGGTCTAGCACAGGGCTCAGGACAGTGGTGAATCTCCAGGCTCCTGGCGATGATTTAAAATGCATGCTCTGCAGAAGATGGGAGGTGTGCTTCTGACTCTAGGGAGGCTGGTATGGAGGGGAAGGGGGTGGCAGAAGCCTGGGAAGCGGCGCTGCCCAGACAAGATGGACCTGGCATGTCCAATTGGATCAGCTGCGACCTTGGGCTTGTCACTGCCTTCCTTCCCACCCCAGGGGACAAAGGCTGAAAGAGGCACCCGGGCCACGCCACGGGGGAAATAACCTGGGCACGGCAGAAGTGACCAGCCGCTGCCACTTCAGTTTCCCCAGCGCGCGGGCCGGCGTCTCCGGGGATCCTCCTGGCGCCCGCTGAATGACCTTGACCCTCCGGGCCCGGCTCCCGCGCCCGGGGCGGGGGTGAGGGGTCTCTGCGGGGACGAGTCCTGGCTTTCTAATCCGTCGGGGCGACGGGGCGCTGAGGAGGCGGACGGGCGCCGCGGGCAGCCAGGGGGCGCCGGGGCCGCCCCTCCCGCGGGCCCCCCTGACGGCGGGCGCTGAGGCCGCGCGAGCTCGGGGCGCCCGGCTCGGGGCGGGGGGCGCGGCGCTCCCCCCGCGGTGCCCAGGC
>SJYC01023118.1:0-18316 GCA_006408675.1 Madoqua kirkii | reverse complement strand
GGGCAGCGGGCGCCCGCAGGCTGCTGCAGTTGGTGAATGAGGTCAGTTGTGCTACCCGGGCGGCGGCGGGCGCCAGTGTGGGAGCTGAGGGGGGCTGGGCAGGCCGCGGCCCCCCTCCCCAACTCTCTCCCACCTCCGCCGTGCCGATCTCCTGGCCGGTGCCCCCCCCACCCACTCACAGCCTGAGTCCCATACAGCCAGTACTGCTCCAACACAGTGGTTCCTGCTGGGGTCCCTGGGGAGGGAGGCTGGTCTGAGTGGTGGCCGCCGGGCTCCTGATCGAGTGCAAGGCAAGGAGGCTCAGAGGATGCTAGTAAGGGGTCACAAAGGTTTCAGAGGAGCAAGTTGGGGATGCCCTGTCTGTGGGTGGTCTCTGAGTTCCCGCAGATGGGTGGGGAGGCCCCTGGAGCCGGCTAGATGCCTCCCACCACCACCACCATCCTGAGCCTCTGGGAATGAAGGGTCCTGGGTGGCCCAGCCTGCGGCCAGGAAATGGGAAGATTCTCTGGCCCAGGCCCAGGACAGAGGGGGACCGTGCCTAAGAGTTCTGCCCTCCTGGCTTTGCTGGAGAGGGGCTCAAGCCCTGGACATATGGCCCCAGGACCCAGGCTCCCAAGACTAGATCTGAGGTGGAAGGCTCCCGGGTCCCAGTCACAGCCCAGTGAGGGGCCCGGCATGTAGGGGTCCCCTCGCCGGGTCACGCATGGAACATGCTGCTGATGAGGTGGACAGCTTCTCCAGGAGTGGGCATTTGCGGGTACTCCTCTTCCAGCTCACAGAAGGAAGGGGTGGCCAGAAGCCGCCCCGACCCCGCTGGCCCTCGTCTCCCTCATGTGTTCAGTTGCACCCGTGGAGAGGACTGCTGCTCCCCGCTACTGACTCGGGGTCTCGGGACTGGGGAGGTGCCTCGGAGCAACCCATTTCAGCAGCGTCATTCCCAAAGGGAAAGGGCATAAGCATCGATTATTTATTCAGCGTGAGAGGGAGGCAGTGGTGGCAGGCAGGCTGGTGGCTGCTGGCAGGGAGGGGCTGGGCACAAGGGCAGCAAAGATGGGGGCCCGTCAGGTCAAAAGCGGGGGCCCAGGAAGGTGGAAGTCACCCTCTGCCTCTTCTGAACAGGGACCTGTGGACCAAGGGACAGGCCTGGCCGCGAGAGGACGGGATGTTGGAATCCCCAACCTGCTTTGGGGAGCTTCAGACCACACCCCATCCCGTAGCCTGCTCTGAGGGTGACCTAGAAAGTTGTGGCTCTGACTCAGAGGGTCCCAGAGGACCCCAGCGAAGGAGACAAGGGTGCCCATTCTTTCAAAATGTGGGAGGACCTGGGGAAAAAGCTTGCAAAACTGGGTCTGGAAGATAGCACTGGAGGGGCAGGCTTAACCTACTTAGGAGGACTGTTTTCTGGATGCCGGAGGAAGGGTCATGTATTTGCAAGTGCGCTTCATTTGTTCATTTCAGGCAGCCTCCGCGAGCTGCCAGTTGTCAGTATCTGATGCTTGCAAATAGTCGGAAAGGCAGACATCATGATAAGGGTCTGGGAGGCACCTGTTTGTGCAGCCTCCCCGTCTCCCCAACAGCTGGGGTGTCCCCCGCTTGGTAACGGCCTGTTGTTGGAGACCCCAGGTGATGTAGTGGGTGACAGCTTGGGGCTCTCGTCTCCTCAGCCTGACCTTGGAACCGAAGACTGTATCTGCCGGTCCATCCTCTTTCTGGATTCTGATTCGAGTCCTCTGGCTCTCCTCTGGCCCCCTGCCTCCTGGGCCCACTCTTTGAAAACTGCACCTTTCCTGAAAGGCCTTTGCTCCTGCTATTCCTCTGAACCTCAGAGCTTCGTCCCACCTGAGGGGGCGGGGCTTCCTTGAATGGCCCTCCCTGCTTAGGATGAGGGTGGGTAGGGCTGTAGACTTTGCCTTTCTCTCCTCTGTCGGCACTCAGCTGGTCTCAGGTCCTTCGGCTGGAAACCTGCCCGGGAGCGTCCCCAGGACTGGCCAAGGTGCTGCCTCTGTGTCCCCATGACATCCTGTCCTTCCCCTTCCCGGTACTGATCTCACTCAAGAGATTCACGTCCCCGATTGTACCGGGGAAAGGACAGGGACCGACGCTTGCTTTCGGGTCCATGGTGCCCCGAGTGTTGTTCCGTCGCTAAGCTGGTGTCTGTCTCTGTGACACCACGGACAGCAGCACTGCCAACTCCCCTCTCCTCTGCTGTCTCCCGGAGTTTGCTCAGATTCAAGTGCTCATTGGCACTATCTCATCCTCTTCTCCCATTTCTTTTTGCCTTCACTCTTTCCCAGCATCGGGGTGTTTTCTAATGAGTTGGCTTTTCGCATCAGGTGGCCAAAGTGTTGGAGCTCCAGGCTGCTCCCCAAATCCTTGCTGAGTGAGTGAATGAATGAATGAATGAGATCGTGCCCCAGGGTCTGAATAGCTAAGCAGGCTCTCTTGTATTGTTCCTGAACTCCCATCTCTAGGGTAGGTCCCCACAATGGTGGGACCCTGAGGGTCTTTCCCCAAGCTTCCTGCCCCACATCCTCTGGGAGGTTCCTCCCCCCATTACCCCAGACATGAGCCTGGGGCTCTGCTCCCGGAGTGTCACCCATGCAGTTTCTCTTGGTCCATGCCATCTGTGGGCATCTCTCTCTTTGATGCTCGGCAACCAAGGACACAGCCATGTTCCTTGGGACAGACCAGCAGTGTGCGCCCAGCTTCAGGGGGCCTATGGGGGCCTTGGTGGGCACTGGGAACAGGACCTGCAGGGTTAATTCACTAGTCCTGGTGAGCAGAGTGGGACCGAGGACCTAGGGCTCAGGATTTCCTAGGGCTGTGTGTGGAGTCTGTGAGATACAAACTCTTATGGAGACCGGAAGGTGGAAGGATTGGTCAGAAAACAGAGATGAGTCACCTTGTTGGTGATAGGGTGACAAGAGAGACTTCTGGGCTTAAGTGTTGAGTTGCCCAGCTGAGTCCCACAGGGAGCCAGCTTCGATGGGCACCCAGGTTCCTCACTGGCAGGGATGTCTGGCTGGGACCATCTCACTGGGGTCAATAGTTTGCCATTTCAAGTGGTTTTTTTGCATTTGAGATTTTTCCCACATAGCGTGTGGGATCTCAGTTTCCCGACCAGGGATCCAACCCCTGCTCTTTGCATCGGAGCCCAGAGTCTTAACCACTGGACCTCCAGGGTATTCCTGATAGTTTGTCATTTCAGCTGCAGTGCCGTGGGTTACGTTCGATGACAGCAAAGGGGCTCAGAGCCCTGGAGGAGGATGGCATCCAGGGCACCGCCCTTCTTCACTTTGGGGAGAGTTAGCTGCCCTGAATGAGCTGGGGGAGTCTGTGCTTTGTCCAGGCGCTGGCTGGGGGTGACCGCTGGGGGTGTGTCAGGCAGGGAACAAAACTCTCGTTCCAGACACCCTTCCTCTTGGTCCCGAGCTGGGCCTGACTGCCCCAGAGCTATTTGTGTGCCCACCTGTCTCCCTTCTTCAGGACCACCTGCTCCGGGTGGCCTGATTTAGCCAGTTAAAATAGGGACGTCCGGTTAAATTTGGATTTTGGTTAACTGACGGATAATGCAGTATAGGGGTGATGGGCGTCCGTACTAAATCACTTCAGTCATGTCTGAGCCTTTGTGACTCCATGGACTGTAGCCTGCCAGGCTCCTCTTGTCCATGGGATTCTCCAGGCAAGAATACTGGAGTGGGTTGCCATGCCCTCCTCCAGGGGATCTTCCCAACCCAGGGATCGAACTCGCATCTCTTACATCTCCTGCACTGGCGCCTCCTGGGAAGCCCGTGGGGATTATAAATGACACTGCAGATTGCTGGTTTAGCTGAAGTGTAGACTGAACTGGTGGTCTTGTGTTTTATCTGGCAGCTCTCCCCCTGCAGCCTCTGGGCAGTGAGACGATCGGGGTTGGGGGCACTCGGGTGTGGCTGGGGCCTAGATTGGGGTCGGGATTCACCATGAGTCTCCAGGGATGGTCTAGAGTGAGATTGACTCAGGCGGTGCTGTGTATGATTTCCTCAGTTCCAGTCTGGGGTTCAAGGATCCGGATCTATTAGACCTGGGTGGTGTGGCAAGGGGAGCTCAGGGACCCCCAGTCCGGGAGGCCTTGTGTTTCAGAACCTTCCATGTCGCTGTGGTCCATGCTGCTGCTACAGCTGCTAAGTCGCTTCAGTCGTGTCCAACTCTGAGCGACCCCATAGACAGCAGCCCACCAGGCTCCTCTGTCCCCAGGATTCTCTAGGCAAGAATCCTGGAGTGGGTTACGGTTTCCTTCTCCAGAACTGTGGTCCATAAGGGGTATTAAGAGGAGTTCCCTGTGTCGCACAGGGAACTCCGGCGAGGGTTACATGGCAGCCTAGATGGGAGGAGTTTGAGAAAGAATGGGTGCACCTCTGTGTGTGACTGAATCTCTTCACTGTCCGAGGCTGACACGGCATTGTTAATCAGCATCGACCCCAGGGACGTGAGTTTGAGCAAGCTCCGGGAGATGGTGAAGGACAAGGAAGCCTGGCATGCTGTAGTCCATGGGGTCGTGAAGAGTTAGACACGCCTTAGTGACTGAACGATAGCTCTGATAGAAAATAAAAAGTTTGAAAAAAGAGAGTTTGTTGGGAGGAGCAGGAACTTGCTGGGGACATCCTATTAGATACCAAATTAGGATTTGTGGTCCCAAGATTCACAGAGCCAACCCCCAGCACTGGGGGGCTGTTTCTCTGATGCTTTCCTGTCGAGGATATTGTCTCTGGGGGGGTCCCCGCCACCTGTCTGGGCTGTGTGCTCATACATAAGATGGCAGTGATGCCCCCTCTTCTGCTGAAGCCCTGGGCTGGCCCTGTGAGTTGGGTCGGGAGCTTGGTGGTACTTGCTGGGGGCTCTCCAGTGAGGTGGGTGGGTCACCCCGTGCAGGTCTGAAGTGGAGACGGGGTGGGAAGCCGGATGTGAGAGGCCCCAGCCTGAGGCGTTGGGGTCCTGAGCAGCTTGTAGATGCCTGGCCAGGCTGTGTGGCGGGGGAGGAGGGCCAGCTCTGAGCTGGGGACAGCCAGGGCCATGTCCCTTCCTGGCCTGCAGCTGGAAGAGACCCTCCAGGCTGCTTCTCTCCTGGAGGCTTGGGCGGGGCCAGGCCTGCTTGCTGGTGGGGTCTCAAGGTACGATTTCCAACGACTGGCAAAACTCCTGCCATATGGGGTGTGTGTATCTGTCCATCCATTCATCGGTCCCTTCGCAAGCTGGTGAGAAACTTGCAATAGCATATGGCTCAGGTCCTAGCATCCAGCCCCAGGCTGGCACATAGGAAGGGCCCACCATATATATTGTCAAGGGGTGAGGAATAGCTGGTGAAAGGCCCAGGTCTCAAGTGTGTCGTCCAAGGAGCTCAACCATCGTCTGCATCACATAGCCCAGCCCCTGTCAAGACACAGAACGTTCCATCACCCCGCAAAATTCCCCTCAAGCCTGTACACAGGCAGCCCGCTCCTTTTCCCTAGCCCCTGGCAACTGCTAGTTGGGTTTCTGTCTGCACAGCTTTGCTTTATCTGCAGTGCATCGCATACACGCCATCATGGTATGCAGCCTGCCTCTAGCTTCTTTCACTCTCACGATGCCTGGTCCGGGCACCCAGAACTGGTCCTTTTGGTGACTGAGTAGTATTCCACAGCACAGCTGTAGCGCAGAGCTCTGCTGCTCTCGTGATGGAGATCAGGCCCCCCAACTTGCTGAGCCCTTACCTGGCTTGGGGCCGCCCAGCGGAAGGCATGCGCTTTCCATCATGTTCACAGAGGCACCCCATCCGCGCCCCCACCCCCACTGAGAGCTGAGCCTGAGCCAGGATCGCTGCTCCTCTCTGTCCGCAGAGCTGGAATTTCATCCTCCGTTTCTGGTGACTTGCAGACGGGAGGCTCCTGATGAAATTACACCTGCCTGTGGCCGCCCTCAGGGCTGTGGTCCTCCACCCACCCGTAGTGCAGGTGGGCTCAGTGGATGCTCTGGGTGGGGGCAGAGGGCGGGCCTGGAGGTGTCTCAGCCATCTCCATGTGCCCCCCTCCCGAGAGAGCCTGGGAGTCCCTGGCCGTGAGTCCCTGGTCTCCGCTTCTGTGGCTGTATAGCTTGGGATACATATTCTGTGTTTTCCTGAAACAAGAGGGTAGGGAAGGAGGGCAAACGAGAGCATGATTTAGGGTCAAACACTGGGGCTGTGCAGGAGGCCCTGGTTCCTGGGTTGAGAAGATCCCCTGAAGAAGGGATAGGCTAGCCATTCCAGTATTCTTGGGCTTCCCTGGTGGGTCAGCGGGTAAAGAATCCGCCCGCAGTGCAGGAGACCTGGGTTTATCCCTGGGTTGGAAGATCCCCTGGAAGAGAGAAAGGCTACCCACTCCAGTATTCTGGCCTGGAGAATTCCACGGACTGTATAGTCCAGGGGGTTGCAAAGAGTCAGACACTTTCACTTTCAGCGGGGCTGTGTGACCTCCAGTGAGTTACACTGTGTCTCTCTGCTTTGGGGTGGTCATCTGTGAACAAGAGAACAGCGCGTGGTTTCCAGGGCGAGTGTGAGATTCCTGGGGTCCCACAAGCCTCTGGACTTCCCCAGAGCCCTGGAGGGCACGGGACCCCATCCAGGGGACAGAGGTGGGGCCATGTGGGCCTCCAGTGACCAGTGTCCGCCTCTGCACTGGGGCCACTTCTGTTTGAGTTACCT
This sequence comes from Madoqua kirkii, assembly GCA_006408675.1. Lineage (NCBI taxonomy): Eukaryota > Metazoa > Chordata > Mammalia > Artiodactyla > Bovidae > Madoqua > Madoqua kirkii. The sequence continues at coordinate 11,619 of SJYC01023118.1, read as the reverse complement.
GTTGAAAAGTTTGAAAAATTCAGTTTCAAAAAATTGAAATTGCTCAGTTGCATTCGATTCTTTGCGACCCCATGGACTGCCTGCCAGGCTTCTCTGTCCATGGGATTCTTCAGGCAAGAATACTGGAGTGGGTTGCTGTTTTCTCCTCCAGGAGATCTTCCCAACCCAGGGGAAGAGTTACCTGTCAGGGCCCTAAATAAAACTTGGCTGACAAACAGCAGAGGTCCATGGCTGGCCGTGGCCACTCTCCTGAATGCTCGCGTGGGCAGCGGTGCCGAGACTTTGGTTGGTCACAAACTAGTCAGGTCGATTCCAGGTCTGCTGCCTGCCCACTGTGCATGGCTTGGATGGCTGCCTAACTGGCTGAGCCTCAGTTTGTCCCTCTAGGAAATGGACACAGCTCGCCTAGGAAATGGACACAGCTCTGCCTGTGGGCTCATGAATGGCAGCACCTGAGTGAAGCAAGTACCCAGTAGGCCTTGGGGGTGCCGCAGGGGTCATGGCTCCCTAAAGGAAGGGAGCACCGTGGGAGACAGCAGCATGAGATTGGAGGTTTTAACGTCATTTCTGGTGAGGAGGTCATGGACTCTTCCTGATGAGCCGGCTGCCCCCCTCTTTCCGCCATTGCCCCCTCCCCCGTGTCCTCAAAGGCCAGAGGCACCCTTGGGCTGTACTTGGTGGAGGGCCTGTGCAGAAGGGCTCTCAGGTGCCCCTGGGTGGCTCCCTGGAGCAGGCAGGACCGCTGCCCGCCCACCCAGCCAGCCAGCTCCAAGGTGGTCCTTTTGGGCTCCAAGGGGGTCTTGTGATGAGGCCGGTTGGTGTTTCATGTTGATCCAGGAGCTGGTTTTTCAGGTGTGGCCGCTTTCAGCAGAGAGGCCCAGCTCCGGAGAGGTAGGGCTTTTGGGAGGGAGCTGGTTGCCCCTGTTCTCCACGTGTACCTGGCTTCCAGCTGGGGGTGCAGCCCTCCGGGCAGGTGAGCTAACCACATCTTCCCTCTGATCCTGGTCCACCACCCACCCGCCTGGGGCCAGTCACTGCCCAAGACACTCCCTTCTCAGCCTATCTGGGAGAGAGATGCTCTTGGTTGCCCTGGGTGGGAGACCAGTGCCCCTCCTTGGGGGTGGGCTCCTTTCGTTATGCCAGAGCTTCCCCGCTTTCCAGCAGAGTGCCTTTGAAACCAGACAGGCAAGGGTTCGAGTCCTCCTTCTACCACCAGCCAGCTGTGTGGCTTCAGGCAAGTGACTTTACCTCTCTGAGCCTCATCTGAACAAAGGAATGTGGTTACCCCTGCATGGCTGGGTTCTTGGGAGGATCTGCGTGTTCAGTTGGGGTAAGCTGGTCCTCATCCCAGAGAAGAATGTTTTCTCCACTTGGTCAGATGCTAGTCCCCAGAAGCTGGCCCTTGGAGAGCCCCAGGCCTGCCCCAGAGGAGCTGGATACCAGTCCTGTTCTGCTCTTAGCTGCTCTGCTCACGGAGCATAGTTGGTGCAGTGCCTGAGTTTGTGCAAGCCGGGAAAAGCCCAGAGGCTGAAGCGCTTAGTCCCTGCGGCCTGTCCACCCCTCAGCCCCTTGGAGTAGGTCATCAGGCTTCCCAGATGCGAGGCCCTACCTCGGTGCCAGGCTGTGGGCCCTGTGGTTGGGTTTTGGAGACACGCCTACTCCTCAGCTTGCTGAGGGCAGCCTGCAGGAGGTGACTGGAGGGTGGGTGGGATTCCGACCCAGGAGTAGGCTGGGGTGGACATCAGGGGTGGGGAGTGAGCGGTATAAGAAAGGGTCTAGAGCCGGGAAGTGGGACTCCAGATGTGGCAAGACCTTCCATGGGGACACGCGGGACCTCCTCTCAGGTCCAGGCAAGGACCTTCATCTGACTGCCTCCCTCCCTGCCAGGCCCTGCTTCTTTCTGTGATGGCCATGCCGAGCTCCATCGTGTTCTAGAACATAACTGCATTCCAGCTTGCTTCCCAGCGTGCTGTTGCTTCTCCTTGGAACAGGTTTTCCTGCTGCCCGTCCATCTCTCTGGGCTCATTCTTGTAGGTCTCAGCTTGGATGTCCCCTCCCTCTAGAAGCCCTCCCTGATAACCTCCTCCCAGGTCTGTGTTAGGCGCCCTTGTGCTGCATTCCTACTGCCCAGCCTTCCTTACTTGCTGTGTTCCAGCTGCCCTTGTACTTGTCTGTCCGCCTCCAAGGGGTTGGGGCCATGCTCCTTGTCCCTCTGCACCCCTGCCCCAGGCTCCCCCTGCTTGACACAGCGAGTGTCCTGGACCAACTTGTTAAGTGAATTAGAAGCAAGCTGAGTGCTGGGACATTCACGGCAGGGCCTTGGAAAGGCAAGAGGCTTTTCCACCCTTCGATCACAGCTCTCACTGGCCCGCCCCACCGTCCCCAGTTGCTGCCACTCCCAGCCTGGCTGTGATTCTCAGACATCTAGACGGTGATGGTGGGGGGGGCACCTTGTCTCCCTGGGCCGGGTGCAGCCCAGTTTGGGGGGGATCCCCCCTCCGTGAAGGGCAGGTGGTGTGTGTGGAGAGCACACAAGTGTGAAGCCTCAGAACAGTTAATCCCTTGGGCTATTTAGACACACGCTTTTGTGCGTGCACGTGTGTGTGCCTGTGTGCATGGCTGTGCGGTGATCCAGAGGCTGCAGCTGGTAGACGGTGCCCAGTAACTTGACGTTTCACTGAATCCTGACCACCAGCCTTGGACGCCGAGTGCCTAGTGTGTGGGGCCCCCTCTAGTCCTGGCGGGTGGCACAGGACATCAATTAGGAGCATGTTTGGCCCCACATAATAGAAGACCCGAGTGTAGAGGCATGAACCCCCGAAGGAGGGGTTTGGGCCTTCCCTGGTGGTCCAGTGGCTAAAACTCCACGCTCCTAATGCAAGGGGCCTGGGTTCGATCCCTGATCAGGGAACCTGATCCCACATGCCGCAGTGAAGGTTGGAGATCTCATGTCTTGCAGCTACGATCTGGTGCAGTCAAATAAATAAATAAAAATAAATAGTTTTTAAAAAAATGAGTTTATGTACTCTGCCCAGGAAAAAGCCTGTAGGTTGGTCCTCAGAGCCTTGCGTAGGGCCTCAGCCATGCCTTCGAGGACTTTGTTCTTTTCTTTTCTAGCACTGTTGGGTTTTTTTTTTTAGTTTATTTGAATTATTTCCTTTAACACGTCCGCGTCAGGACTTCGCTGATGGTCCAGTGGGTGGGACTCTGAGCTTCTAGTGCAGGAGGCACCGGTTTGACCCCTGAGGGGGACCTAAGAGCCCATGTGCCACATGGCATGGCTGATAAAAAGTAAGATGTACACCTCAGTGTTTTCATATATTCCCGAAGTTGTGCAGTGTTCACCACGGTCTAATTTCAGAGCATTTCATCACCCGAAAAGAAGTCCCGACCCATTAAGTAGATGCACACACAGAGACGCTCATATACACACACCCACCCCCTGGCAGCTGGTTGGAGTCTGTCTGTCAGGATGGCTGAGGTGACTTCTGCCCAGGACTGGGGCCCAGGGCTTCTGTGGGGGTCCCCCTGCCACCTCCCTCAGGCACCCTTCTCCATGAACCTCCTGGGTGGGGGTGGGTACCTAGGAGTACGTTGACCGCTTTTCCTTTTCAGATGGGGAAGCTGAGACCCAGAGCTGGGAAGACACATGGCTAAGGTCCCAGAGTTAGAAAAATCAGTATCTGAAACCACATCTCATGACCCTCAGTCTGGGGCTCCCTGCCCTGCTACAGGTGTCCGGGAGCCTCCCCTGGCTGCCTGATCCAGGAGGCTGGGCGGGCACTTGGAAGCACAACAGCTGGTGGGAGGTTTGGGAGCAGACCATGGTGAATTGGGGGCGAAAGAGGGGTGAGAGCGAGCAGGGCTTGGAAACACCCCGGAGGAGAGGAGAGTCCCCAGTGGCCCTCGCTGACTGTGGTTTCGGCCTGGAGGCAAGTTGGTGCAATGGACTGTAGGCTGATGGCCCCTGGGACCAGGCGGGAGAGAGGGGCTCCGGTTTCTGCCCCCCCGGGAGCCCATGGCGTCTCCTCGGGGAACCCTCAAACCTCATTATATGCCCAGGTATATCCCAGGAGAGGCAGTCCTTGGGGTCTGCAGGGTGGGGCTGACGAACTGGAAGAACCACCTACTGGAGAGCCCCCTGGAGCCCGGGGTGGGGGTGGGCAGGTGGGGTGTTGGGGGTGATGAGGCTCCCAGGGGAGGGGGATCCAGTCTCGGTGACACGGGCCCCGCATTTATCCGGTGTGGTGTTGAGTCACAGCCCGTGTGGGCCAGGCTCACCCTCACGGCGCCGCTCAGACTCTGGGGGTGGTGGGAAGGTAGGCATGGCATCGAGCTGGCTCAGGTCCAGGGGCCTGCTTGCCCGCCTCGGGGAGCCAGTTCAGAGCTATGTCAGCCCCACCAGGAGGGTTCTCTGCAGGCCTTGGTTGGGGGGTGGGACCTGGGACCCCAGTGGGAGGGGACATACGGTTGCCAGGGGCACCATCTGGGACGCTGACCTGCCCCTCTGCGGGGACCAGAGACCGGGAGCCGGGGGTGGGGGTGGGCAGGTGGGGTGTTGGGGGTGATGAGGCTCCCAGGGGAGGGGGATCCAGTCTCGGTGACACGGGCCCCGCATTTATCCGGTGTGGTGTTGAGTCACAGCCCGTGTAGGCCAGGCTCACCCTCACGGCGCCGCTCAGACTCTGGGGGTGGTGGGCAGGTAGGCATGGCATCGAGCTGGCTCAGGTCCAGGGGCCTGCTTGCCCGCCTCGGGGAGCCAGTTCAGAGCTATGTCAGCCCCACCAGGAGGGTTCTCTGCAGGCCTTGGTTGGGGGGTGGGACCTGGGACCCCAGTGGGAGGGGACATACGGTTGCCAGGGGCACCATCTGGGACGCTGACCTGCCCCTCTGCGGGGACCAGAGAGGAGTGGTTTTCTCATGCCAGGCTCCAGACAGGTTGCTTTTAGAGCGTGAACCAGTGCCTCCTTGCTCTCTTTTTTTGGCTCGGCATCTACTGCTTCAGACCTGAGGGTGCAGACTGGGTGACCCAGAGCCTGGGGACCACGTGGAGGGCTGGCAGCTCCCAGAATTCTCTGCTTTCTCCACGCCCCACCCCCAACATCCTGGAAGCCCCGTGACCTTGGCAGCGCCCTCTGCCCTGTTTTTGGCTCAGAGGATGACATCTCTGTATCTCTGGGGTCCCTTCTGGTGGTCAGGACCCCCAACAACTCTGGGAAGCCCACCTTGGGCCTCCCTGTGAGCCCAGAAAGGAGGCCCAGCCCTTGCCCCAAAGCCCCTTGCTCTCTGAAGGGAGGCAGAAAAGACAGTTTGGAATGTTGAACCCTGGGAGAACCACTCAGCCCTTTCTGCAAACGTCTACACACGTCCCTGGGCGGGGGGCGTGCTAGGGGCGCTGCTCAGAGGAAGGGTTGGGGGTTGTCAGGCACATATTTGCTCCTCTGACAGGCTTTGCTTTGAAGTTGGCCCCTAAGGCTTCCGCTGTGTGCCCTCGGGGAAGTTACTCAGCCTTTCTGAGTGTCCCTGTCCTCCTCTGTCAGATGGGGAGAGGCTTTGTGCTTGGAGGCTGGCTGCAGGGAACAGAGAGAGAGATGTTAACAGCATGGCACTGGTGCCACACAGGGTTGCTGATGAGGTGACTCAGGCTCGAGGAGTTCAGCCAGACCTGAGGCCACGGTGGGATTTGGACAGAACAGCGCCGTGGGGGCCTGGCTCTTAACCTCCTACCGCTGCTCTGTGAGGGGGGAAGGAATAGGGTGCCATGGATGTCTGTACCTGGCAGGGGGAGACTGAGGCCCAGAGGGGGAGAGCAGATTGCCCAGCGTCACTTTCCTGGTGGGTGGTGGAGCCTCAGCTGGACCCAGATCTCCCAGGGGCTGGACCCCTGCACGCTTCTGAGACCATGGGCTGATGGGGGTCTGCCCATCAACAGTGATCAGGGCCTACGGAGGGGATGGTGTGACCTGGGCTGGGCTCCTCCAGGCTCTCCCTGGCTCTGGGGTTGGGCGAGGAGAGACACGGGTCACTTTATTGGATCACATCACCTGGCTAGAGCTTGAGGGGAGTCCTGGGTTGCCCCTGGTGGATCAAGGTAGCCAGGCTCACCTTAACTTACCTGAGTGAGGGTGGAGGTGGGGGCGACGAGTTTGGAGAAGGAAGTGATGTCTGCATGAGTCTGAGTACACTCAGGAGAGAGCCAGGGAGAGGAGCCAGGAGGAGGCTAGGAGCCCTGGCTCTCGCTGGCTTGTGTGATGGAGGGCAGGTCACCTACATGCTGAGCCTCAGCCATCCAGCATAGGGCAGATGATGGTCTAGATCCTGCCTCCCTCCTTTGGTGCTGGGGCCTCAGACGTGATGGTGTGTGAAAGCCGTGGCTGGAGAAGGGTGGTGGGTGGGCATCGGTGTGTTGGGGTCTGTGAGCATCCAGCTACAAAATGCATGTCACCCCCCTGGGGACCTGGTTGTTCCCAGATGGCTCAGTGGTAAAAAAAATCCACAGGAGACACAAGAGACGTGGATTCGATCTCTGTGTTGGGAAGATCCCTTGGAGGAGGAGATGGCAACCCACTCCAGTATTCTTGCCTGGAGAATCTCATGGACAGAGGAGCCTGGTGGGCTACAGTCCATGGAGTAGAAAAGAGTGGGGCACGACTGCGTGAGCAACCGACACCCCTGTGTCTCCGCCTTGTTTGGTGGCCTTCCTCATCTAGAGCACACAGTGGGTGTGCAGGTGGTACTTAAATAATTGTGAGAGAAATGGATGGGATTTGGGGCGTTGGCAAGTGTCGGCTAAGACGTGTGTATGCGTGTAGACAGAAAGTGTGTGTATGCGCTGGGGAGGTGGCAGGTGCAGTTAACATACCTGTTAAATGGACATCTGGATGGTGGTCACCTCCTCTCATGTGTGGGTCACCACTTATAACCTGTGGCTTTTCCGTCTTCACCTGGGAGCTCTGGGGTGGTAACTGGGCCTGACCCATCCTCATTCTGGGTCCCGCTCACAGCAGGTGCCGTGAAGATACTGTGCAGGTAGCCCCGGGGCTTCCTGGCGGCTGAATGGTAAAGAACCCGCCTGCCAGTGCAGAAGACGCGGCTTCTATCCCTGGGTCAGGGAGATCCCCCGGAGAAGGAAATGGCAACCCACTCCAGCATTCTTGCCTGAGAAATCCTACGGACAGAGGAGCCTGGTGGGCTACAGTCCACAGGGTTGCAAAGAGTGGGACACGACTGAAAACAGCCATATCAGTCAGAATCCCACGGTATCCTTTCGGTGGATGGGAGGCTCAGGAGAGCGGACGGGACTGGGACTGGGGGAGCCCCCGGAATGGGGAGGTAACAAGAAAGGGTCGTGGGGGCAGGGTGTAGTGTCAGGATTTAAATTCCCAGATGGCTCAGTGGTAAAAAAAATCCACAGGAGACACAAGAGACGTGGATTCGATCTCTGTGTTGGGAAGATCCCTTGGAGGAGGAGATGGCAACCCACTCCAGTATTCTTGCCTGGAGAATCTCATGGACAGAGGAGCCTGGTGGGCTACAGTCCATGGAGTAGAAAAGAGTGGGGCACGACTGCGTGAGCAACCGACACCCCTGTGTCTCCGCCTTGTTTGGTGGCCTTCCTCATCTAGAGCACACAGTGGGTGTGCAGGTGGTACTTAAATAATTGTGAGAGAAATGGATGGGATTTGGGGCGTTGGCAAGTGTCGGCTAAGACGTGTGTATGCGTGTAGACAGAAAGTGTGTGTATGCGCTGGGGAGGTGGCAGGTGCAGTTAACATACCTGTTAAATGGACATCTGGATGGTGGTCACCTCCTCTCATGTGTGGGTCACCACTTATAACCTGTGGCTTTTCCGTCTTCACCTGGGAGCTCTGGGGTGGTAACTGGGCCTGACCCATCCCCATTCTGGGTCCCGCTCACAGCAGGTGCCGTGAAGATACTGTGCAGGTAGCCCCGGGGCTTCCTGGCGGCTGAATGGTAAAGAACCCGCCTGCCAGTGCAGAAGACGCGGCTTCTATCCCTGGGTCAGGGAGATCCCCCGGAGAAGGAAATGGCAACCCACTCCAGCATTCTTGCCTGAGAAATCCTACGGACAGAGGAGCCTGGTGGGCTACAGTCCACAGGGTTGCAAAGAGTGGGACACGACTGAAAACAGCCATATCAGTCAGAATCCCACGGTATCCTTTCGGTGGATGCGAGGCTCAGGAGAGCGGACGGGACTGGGACTGGGGGAGCCCCCGGAATGGGGAGGTAACAAGAAAGGGTCGTGGGGGCAGGGTGTAGTGTCAGGATTTAAAAGAGCAGGAACAGGGACTTCCCTGGGGGTAAGCTTCCAATGAACGGTCCCGAGTTCAAACTGGGAACTAGATCCCGCATGCCGCCTCTAAGAGCTATCAGGCTGCAGCTCAAGATGCCACGTGCTGCAACGAAGACTGAAGATTCCATGTGCCACGACTAACATGTGGTGCAGCCCAGTAAAATATTTTTTAAAAATAAGTAAAATAAAGGAGCAGGAACAAGAGGTGACGGGGCTGGAGAGCATCCAAGTTGAGGGGGGGGGTCAGGCCTGTGGGCAGGCCAGCAGTGAGGAGCGAGTGACTCTGGTGGGTGCTCTGGGGCGGGTGGCCGGGCGGGGTGGTGATGCACCTTCCATCTGGACCTCAGAACTTCACGCCCAAGGACTCGCCTTCCCGATGGGGAAACTGAGGCTCAGGGAGGGGGCTGGTGCCCAGGCTCCACTTCAGGGTGTCACTAAGAGTTAGAAGCCAGGTCCCTTCCCTGGGACCTTAGCCCTCCCCCCCTGCTGGCTCAGAGGTCAGGGTGGTGGGTGGAGTGCCGCAGACAGGAGGGAGGAGGGATCTGGTGGGCGGGGCCAGGTTGCCAGTGGAGGCTGGGAGCCTGGGTGCCAGCCCAGTGCCTGGGGGATTAGCTCACCCACAAGTGATTAGCTTTTTTGTTTTTTGGCTCAGTCTTTTCCTAACAAGAAAAGGCCTGAGGCTCCTCATCCACATCCTTCTGAGAAGTCCTGTTTACGTCTGGCAAGGGGGCTCTTGGGAGATGCAGTCGCCGTGGGGGCTGGCACCACCCCAGTGCCGGCTTCTCCCCAGCGTCTCCAGACACCCAGCCCCCCAGCTCTACTCATGCCCAAGAACCAGTGCATATGGTACACAGCTGAGCTGCCCAGGGGCAGCGGAGTGCCAGGCCTTCGTTTCCCTTCCGCCCAGCACTTAGGGGAACAGAAGGGCCCTTGTGCTGCCCGTCAGGAGCCCTGGGTGAGCTCACCTGGAGTCGATGAGACAGGTGACGTCAGCGTGAAGTGCTCACCATCGTCCTGCCGCTTCTTCAAAGAACCCGAATGATCTCCAGGCTGGAGGCAGACACTTTTTCACATCTTATCTCACACATGGTCCCCAAGATGCTGAGACCAGTGGATTTGGTGGTGCCATTTTGCTCAGAAGGAAACAGGCAGGGAGAGTTTGGGTGCCCAGTGGGAGTCACAGGCCAGTGATAGCTGGGCAGATACCAGACCCCAGCTTTGGTGCACCCTAACGCCCAGGCATTTCCCCCTGCCTCCTCACACTGAGAGGGGCACTCAGGCCAGCTGGCCCAACGCACATGGGATGGGGTTTGACGTGCTGGGGGAGGGCCTCGGATGCCAAGGGTGGCAGAGTTTGGCTCAGCCTTTCCCTCACTCTCAGACTTCTGCTTTCTTTTAGCAACTCATTCATCCACCCAGCAAGTATTATCGACTGCCTGCTGTGGTTATGGGGGACAGCCGTGGGCAAACCAAAATCCCCTCCTTGGGACTTCCCTGACAGTCCAGTGGCTAAGACTTCACGCTCCCAGGGCAGGGGACCCAGGTTCGATCCCTGGTCAGGGAACTAGATCTCACATGCCACATCTAAAGACCCTGCCTGCCTCAGTGAAGATCCATGTGCCAAAACTAAGACCTGGTGCAGCCAAATATTAAAAAAAAAAAACAAAAAACAAATCCCCTCCCTACGTGTGCATGTCCTGTTTGGGAGACTGGCGAAACCAGCACTTTCTCTGCCTCCCGGGCTGGCCTTCCGGTCCAGCCTCCGCCAGCTCGCACACACCTTCCCGTCCAATGGAATGAAGTGGCTGTGGGATCGGGATGCTCCATTGTCCTGGATTGGAGGAGGGCTTGGCATAAGGGTTCTTCCGTCTGGTTCCAGAACTTGGAGGGTTTGGGTCCATCTGGAAGGACCCGGGAGGCTTGGTCCCCAGCAGAGACTGTGTTTCCTTCCAGCCGCGCTGGTTCTGTCTGGGTTGCTGCTGCTGTCTGGTTGCCCAGTCATGTCTGACGCTTTGCGGGCCTGTGGACTGTAGCCCGCCAGGCTCCTCTGTCCATGGGGATTCTCCTGGCAAGAATACTGGATTGCCGTGCCCTCCTCCAGGGGATCTTCCTGACCCAGGAATCAAACCTGTGTCTCGAGTCTCCTGCTTAGCAGGTGGATTCTTTACCGGTGAGCCACCTGGGAAGCCTCTATCTCGCTGTTAACTGAGCCTTGAGAGTCCTTTCCTTCCCTTCGAGTACACCTGATTCTGGGTTATCTCATCCTAAAGAGGGAAGTCCTGGAAGTTCCCTGGTGGGCCAGTGGCTGAGACTCTGCACTCCCAGTGCAGGGGGCTGGGGTTCGATCCTTGGTCAGGGAACTAGATCCCATATGCCTCAGCTGAGATCCTGCATACTTCGACTGAAAGATCTCACGTGCCTCAGCTTACGATCCTGCGTGCCTCAGCTAAGACCCAGCACAGCCAAATAACAAAGCCCTCACTTTCCGTTGGAGAAGGCAATGGCAACCCACTCCAGTACTCTTGCCTGGAAAATCCCATGGGCGGAGGAGCCTAGTAGGCTGCAGTCCATGGGGGTCACGACACGACTGAGCAACTTCACTTTCACTTTCATGCATTGGAGAAGGAAATGGCAACCCACTCCAGTGTTCTTGCCTGGAGAATCCCAGGGACGGGGGAGCCTGGTGGGCTGCTGTCTTTGGGGTCACACAGTTGGCCACGACTGAAGCGACTTAGCAGCAGCAGCACTTTGCGCACCTCCTTTCTCACGTGGACCTCACCAGCCTCCACCCACTTCCACTCAGCTCTTTGCCTCCACTCCCCTCAGCCCACCCATTTGCTGCCTGCCCGCCTTGTGGTCTTCTAGGCTCCTTGCCCAGCCCCCTGACCTCTGCCCTTCTCCCCTCCCCTGACTCTCTGACCCTCTCTAGTCCCTGTTCCCCTGATTTCTCCCACTGTGTTCTCCCAGGCACGCCTGTCCACGCACGGCCTTGGCTACCACCCTACCTACCTCATAGCAGATCTTGTCCCTCCCGCCCAGGGCTCCCAGTCAAGCCCTGATCAACCCGGGGTTGCCGTCATCCCTGGGGGCGCCAGGCCTGCCCTCTCGGCCTCCTGTCTAGCCTTTCCCTTCTGTTCCCTGCTCAGCTAGGGGCACGGCATCCACTCCATCAGCAGGATTAGAAACCCAGGTGTCACTCCAGGTGTCTCCTTAGGCTTCCTCAGCCCCACTGCTACCCCCAACCCCTCAACTGCAGAACTCTGCCTTGCTTGCTGGTCAGATCACATCCATCCGCTCCTTTGCCA
>SJYC01023117.1:0-48831 GCA_006408675.1 Madoqua kirkii | reverse complement strand
CCTCCCCCCCCCCCCCCCACCCCGCCCCGCCTGACCCTGAGATGTGGCCATCTCAGACCCAGACTATTGCAGAAGCTTGACAGCTGCCACTTCCCCATGTCTGGTCCTGCCCCCTAAAGTTCACCTGCCAGGACCCCCCTAAACTTCCCAACCCACTGGTGGTTCCCATGCCCTGGAGCTGGATCCCCAACCCGTGGTGCCCATCTGTGGACCTTAAGGACTGGGCTGCACAGCAGGTGAGCAAGTGAAGCTTTGTCTGCTGCTCCCCATCGCTTGCATTTCCGCCTGAAACCATCCTCACCCCCATCCATGGAAATATCGGCTTCCACGAAACCAGTGCCCCATGCCAAAAAGGCTGGGGACCGCTGCCCTAAAGGATGATGCCTTTCTGAGGTCCTTAGCCTGACTCCAGCGGCTGTGCCCATATCTTCACCACTTCCTGCCCTGCCCTGAATGTTCCAGCCATGGGGAGCCTGGCTGGTTCCCCACCCCATCCACTGCTCTGCTCGGGCTGGTTGTGTTTCCCGGGCAGCGGGTAATTTGGCTCTCCTTCAAACGGTCCTGCCGTATTTGCTCAGCATTTGATTCCAAGGAGGTGGGCCCAGCAGGGGGCAGGGCAGTGGTCCCCCTTGTTGATGAACAGTGCCTGGGTATCGCTCCCTTGGCTCTGCCCTCCCCCGCAAACCCCTGCTCCCCAGTGACATAACCCAGCACTCGGGTTGGGTGTCACCTCCTCCAAGGAGCCTTCCCTGATTCCGCCTCCTGCCATCCCATGCTTCTTGCATGTCACTCATTTTTACCTTTGATGAAAGTATAATTTACTTACAGTAAAATGCATAAATCTTATGTATCCAGTGTGATGAATTTTCAGCTGTGTATGTGTGTTAGTCACTCGGTCCTTGTTCCAACCCCATGGACGGTAGCCCATCAGGCTCCTCTGTCCGTGGAATTCTCCAGGCTAGCTAGAATAGTGGAGTAGGTAGCTAGCCAGCCCCTCCTTCAGGGGATCTTCCCAATTCAGGAATCGAACTAGGATCTCCCACATTGCAGGTGTATTCTTTACCATCAGAGCCGCCCCTTAACCTATGTTATATAACCCCACGTTCAGTCGTGTCCAAGTCATTTCAACCACGTGGACTATAGTCCACCAGGCTCCTCTGGCCATGGGATTCTCCAGGCAAGAATATTGGAGTGGGCTACCATTCCCTTCTCCAGTACCCCATGTAACCAGCACTCAAATCAAGAAGTGTTAGGCTGTTTTAATCTCTTCTTTCTGAACCTATTTTAACTGTCCTTTCAGCTCCCAGCCTGGGACTCTCTTCCAGAGCAGGAGCACCTGCTGTCTGTCTCTGCTCTGTGGAAGGAAGTGTGATGGTTCTGGGGTATGTGTGTGCGTGTGGTCACGTCCCCACGTGCATGATCGTGCCTTAGAGGTGGAGCGCGGCAGGGGCTGTGGCTGTGGGAACCTGTGCGTTTAGAGCCTGGCCCTGCTGCAAGGCCAGATGCCCCATCCTTGGCTGGGAGAGGGCCTGATCCTGCTCCCCGGCCCGGGGCCTCCGCAGGGAGCCGCCGCCCCGCCCGGAGAGGCCCCTCCTGGCTGGCAGCCTGGAGATTAGTCTCCAAGGCCACAGGGCCAGTTGCCATAGGCACGCCGGCCCGAGTCAGGATCGCGATTGCTCATCCTGGTCACGCAGGCGGTGGCCGCCCCTGCCCGCCCGCCAGGAGCCGGAGCCGGGCTTTAAATAACGAAGTGGAAACCTGACCCCGGGGAGCTGTCTGCCCACGAGAGCCCGGCCTCCCCTCCTGCTGGGGCAGGCCCAAGGGTGACCCAGACACTCGACGCTGCCAATAGCACCCGCCCCGTCTCCTCTGGGGCACAGCCTGGGTTTGAGGGTTTCCCTTCCTTGTGTTAGTGCCCAGGTGCAGACATGGCTCTAGGCTGGTCCTGGGGCCCCCCATGTGAGAAGAGAACACCATCATGAGTCCCCTTCCCCACCTGGGAGGGGTAAAGCCCTGCCTTCCAGGACCCAGGGCTCACTGGAGATGGGGTGTTGCTTGGCCAGGCCCCATCTCCTCCTCCAGGAGCGGGGAAGGCCTCTGTGGTTTTCCCAGCAAGTGGCGTGATGCACGGGTGTCCCTGAGTCTGCCCTTTGGCCTGGCCTGGGCTGCTTTCCTGTGCTGGGCATGGGGCGGCAAGTGGGTTGGTTATTTAAATTAAAAAAAAACTTTTTAAGAATATGTTTTCCGTTACTTCTTTCCAAATGGCAAAAAGTCATACTCCTCATCTCAGACCACAAAACTGCAGAACAGGAGAGGGGAGAAGGCCATTTGTGTATGCCGCCCATTGGAGATAAAACGTCTAGAATCTCCATCTAGGCTTTTCCATGAGATTGTCTGTCTGTACGAAGCTGGTTTTCAGCCCCCGTGGGGCATTTAGGTTGCCTGCCATTTCTCATTCTTGTGTGCTGGTGTGTGTGTTTACAGAGGTCCAACCTGCTTGAGTGAAACATCTTGTACATAAATCTTTGTGTTTTGCGTAATTTTCTCAGGATACATTGATAGGGAATTTCCTGATGGTCCAGGGGGTTAGAACTGTGAGCTTTCACTGTCGATCCTTGGTTCAGTCCCTGGTCAGGGAGACAAGATCCTACAAGCTGTGTGGCCAGGAAAAAAAGAGTCTAAATTGAGAAAAGGACTGGTTCAAAGGATTGTTGTTCAATCTCTCAATTATGTCTGACTCTGGGACCCTGTGGACTGCTGCACACCAGGCTTCCCATCTCCCAGAGCCTGCTCAAACTTGTGTCCGGTGAGTCGGTGATGCCATCCAACCATCCCATCCTTTGTTGTCCGCTTCTCCTGCCCTCAATCTTTCCCAGCATCAGGGTCTTTTCCAATGAATTGGCTTTTTGAATCAGGTGGCCAGAGTATTGGAGCTTCATCCTAGCATCAGTCCTTCCAGTGAATATTCAGGGTTGGATCAAAGGGTGGCAACTCGGTGAAAGCTCTGGAGACTTATCAAGACAACTTTCTGGGTTTTTTCTTAAGATGTTTAAGAAATTATTTATGTTTATTCGGGGCTGTGTGGGTGCTCGCTGCTGCAGGCGGGCTTTCTCTGGTCATGGCGAGCAGGGCTACTCTCGTGGTGCGTGGGCCCCTCACTGTAGCAGCTTCTCCTGTTGTGGACCAGAGGCTCCGGACCATGGGCTTCAGTAGTTGTGGCACTCGGGCTGAGTTACCCCTTGGCCTGGGGACTCTCCCCAGACCAGGGATTGAACCCGTGTCCTCTGCATTGGCAGGCAGATTCTTAATCACTGAACCACCAGGGAAGTCCAAGCCAACTTTGCTGTGTAACTGGAGATCCCAAATCTATCTTTTTAAAAACTTATTAAGGGGAAAAATAAAAGCTATTTATAAATCAGCAACTCAATGAATGTTAGAAACCAAGTCACCCCGATAACCACCCAGATCAAGCTCAGATCATTCCCAGCCCCCTAGAAGCCTCTATCATGCTCCCTTCCATCAATCACCCCACTCTGCCTTCCTGCCAACACGACCACCACCCTGACCTGTAACATTGGAGTTCAGCCTGTGTTTGAGCTGAACATAAAGGGGCTCCTACAGCCTGATCTTTCGCGCCTGGATTCCTTCATCATATTGGAGAGATTTCAGCCGTGGTGTGGCCTGTCGCTGTGGTTAGTTCATACGTCTGATGTCTTTTTCAACAGACCAGGCACCAGAGAGAACGCAGTGAAGGCAAGCATGTGGTCAGTACGCTGAAAACAAGATACTGTCTGAATTATTGACTGTTTTAAAGACATAAAATGTGTTTCCGTAAAGGCCTTGCTCCGATGAATAGGAAGGACTCTGCATCCAGGACAGTACTTAAGCTCACGGGAGAGCATACCGTGCTCTGGGGCGACTGTGCGCCGGGTGTGCAGGGGTCGAGGTACAGTCTGTGCCGTCTGATCTTGGTTTCCCCGGAGGTGCGTGGAGGTGGCAGGGTGAGAGCCCATCCTGCCCTGCATGCTAGGACCCTGTACATTAGAGACACTGAGTGCTTTTCTTAGTGGGTGAAGTTTGCTCCTGTGGTCCTGTTGACCAGCTTGCTTCCCTTTTTTAAAAAAATATTTATTTGTCTGCACTGAGTCTTAGTTGCACAAGGGATCTTCAATCTTCATTTGGCTGTGCAGGATCTAGTTCCCTGACCAGGGATCAAACCCGGGTCCCCCCGTACTGGAGCGTGAAGTCTCAGCTGCTGGACCACCAGGGAAGTCCCACGTGCTTCATTTTCTGCATAAAGCGGACGTGAACGGTCCTTGATCTCTGCCCTCGTTACCCCCAGGCCAGGTGACTTGACGGAAGGATCTTCGCAGGTGGTGCCCATCTGTTCTTTAAAAACATCCACACACCCGAGTCTCTAAGAGGCCTTGGTAAGTGGGCAGCTTTCACTGGAAAACCCCCAGGGATGGGGAACCCCCGGGCCCACCATTTGGGAACAGCCCTCCCCGTGGGGAAGCGCTTCCTGCAGAGAGTCAAAGCCTGTGTCCCAGGACCCTCCACCAGAGTGACGTCAGTGCCCCTGGACTAGTGTGGGGCTTCAGGAGCCAGTCACGGAACCGAGGCCTGGGGGACGACGGGCATCACCAGGCCTGCATCACAGGCTCCCTTGCTAGTGCTCGGTAAATGGTAGCCGCTGCTGTTAATGTTATTACTTTTTTCTTAGTTGAAGAGACTTTTGTTGTGTGTGTGTGTGTATGTGTGTGTGGTCTTTTTTTATTTTTTGGCTTCAGCGGGTCTTACTTGTGGCATGTGAGATCTTCAGTTGCGTCTTGCAAACTCTCAGTTGCAGCATGTGGGATCTAGTTCCCTGACCAGGGATCGAGCCCGGGCCTGCGGCATTGGGAGCAAGGCTTGGGCAGGTGAAGTAACTTACTTCCTGCAAGGCAGGGCTTTTCTCTCCTGGAACAGTGCCTGGCACCAGGGCTTTCTAAAAGTTATTGGGGGACTTCCCTGGTGGTCCAGTGGCTGAGAATCCTCCTTGCAGTGCAGAGGACGCTGGCTTGATCCCTTGTCCAGGAACTAAGATCCCACGTGCCTCGGGGCAAGTAAAGCCACACATCCCAACTAGAGAAGCCCCCCACGCCGCAACTAGAGAAAAGTCCATGTACCACAATGAAGAAACAACAGGATTAATGGATGGATTTATTTTCACTGCTTTATATCCCGCCTTATTTCAGAAGTGATTTGAAAGACTGATAAAGAAATATGAACTATATAGGAAGATGGTAGAAAGAAGACGGTAACACAAGAGCTGTATCCTAACGCGAAAGCAGACGTGAATCTGAATTTGATGAAAATGCATGCAGTGGAATCCGTTTCTGTTAGCATTGTGATCGGTTGTAGGTGATCTGATAAACAGAGACTTGAGAAGTGAGGGGTTTGTTTTCTCCTCTAAGGAGGAGTCTGGAGGCGGGTGGCCCAGCCAGGGGGCGGCCTTCTGCGACTTCAGGGAGAGCAGTGCCTTCCCTGCCCTGGCTCTTCCATCCTAGGTGGTGGCTTTGGTCATCCTGGCCTTAAGGGAGTGTGGGCCACTGGGTAGCAGGGGGGTGGCTGGGGCCATCAGTGCCTGCTCCGTGGGCAGGAGAGAAGAGCGTCAGGTAGGGGCTGAGTGAGCCGGCTGTACCAGTGGCCCCAGAACCCTAGATTCTTTCTGTTTGTTAATCACCAATGGGATGGCCACTCTCTAGTGGCCAGTTGGAAAGGGAGTATTGGTCTGTTATATAATAACACCAGGAGACAAAAACGAATGGATCGGGTTTTTTTTTGGCTGTGATTTGTAGGATCTTAGTTCCTCGACTGGGACTCGAACCTAGGGTCCTGGCAGTGAAAGCACCAAGTCCTAACCACTAGACTGCCAGAGAATTCAGTGAGTGGTTTTTTTCTTTTCTTTTCTTTTCTTTTTTTTTTTACAACTGGTAAAGGTTGATTGGGCAGTCCTGCAGACAGAGGAAGGAGCCTGACAGGCTGCAGTCCACGGGGGTCAGAAAGAGTCATGCACGACTTACCGACTAAACAGCAAAAAGTAAAGACTGATGTAACTAGGACGCTTTTAGCTGCAAGGAGGAGAAACTTGCATTGAACGCAGCTTACAAAACACAAACTTTTATCATCCAGCTTGAAGCCCGGAGGTGGTGGATCCTGAGTCCCGGGGGTCCCGGTTTTCCTACCAGTGAACTCTGCCGTCCTCTGTGTGATGGCTCCAGCTCCTGGGTGGCTCCTCTCGTGGTGCTCAGATGGCTGTCGTGGTTGGAGGTGTCACTTTCAGACCATCCAGACATCCTCACTTCAGTCCCTTTCTAAGAGCTGCTGCCGCTACTAAGTCGCATCTGACTCCGTGCGATCTCGTAGACAGCAGCCCACCAGGCTCTCCCGTCCCTGGGATTCTCCAGGCGAGAACACTGGAGTCGGTTGCCATTTCCTTCTCCAGTGCATGAAAGTGAAAAGTGAAAGTGAAGTCGCTCAGCCGTGTCCGACTCTTAGCGACCCCATGGACTGCAGCCCACCAGGCTCCTCCATCCATAGGATTTTCCAGGCAGGAGTACTGGAGCAGGGGAAACTTTGCTATGTGCTTCGTGTCTCAGTGGCCAGAAGTAAGTTCTGTGCTTCTCTTTAAACCAGTCCCAGGAGAGGGATTGGGATCGCCTTGACCTAAGCTTCAGCATCACCAAAATTCCCCGCCCTGGGCACCTGCCCTTAGGTGGAAGGACACAGTGGACACTCTCTCAGCAGGGAGGAGGCAAAGGACTAGGGGTCAGAGATGGGATCGTGATTCAGGCGTCTCAACCAGGAATCTGGGCTGGACACCCCTGGCGGTCCAGTGGTTAGGAATCCGCCTGCCAGCGCAGGAGACATGGGCTCCATCTCTTCTGGGAAGATCCCACGTGCCTCAGGGCAACTAAGCCCATCAGCCACAACTTGAGAGCCTGCGGGCCACAACTTCCGAAGCCTGTGCTCTGCAACGAGAGAAGCCACTGCGATGAGATGCCCGTGTACCGCAAGCAGGAGTGGCCCCCACTCGCTACCGCTAGAGAAAGCCCGCATGTAGCAACGAAGGCCTGGTGCAGCCACGAATAAATACAGTTAATTAAATTTTAAAAATCTGGACTGTCTTTCGTAGAACAGCAGCCACTGTAAGACCCCCCGCTCCAGCTGCCCGAGTCGAGCCAGCCTTGGCAGCCGGGAGTGGAAGTCAGGGCCGTGGCCTCTTTTGTTCTCTGCCAGCTGCAGGGATGGGGGGGCAGTGGGGAGGGGGCGAGAACTCAGGGCTCCGGGTAATTCCTTCCCCACTGGGGGGCCCCTAGGACAGGATATGCAGTGGAGAGTAGGGCTGCTGGGGGGGGATGCCCTCCCCCACCTCAGGAAGGGAGAAAATACTTTTTGTTTGTTCTCTCAAGCTTCTTTTTCAAGAAACACAGGCATATGGCAGCGGATGGTGCGGGGGCCGTGTTTGGGTGGTGTATCTGCTCTTGCCTTTGCCTTTTGCGTGGTGATAGTATTTTTTTTTTCCCACGGGCTCTAGTGCCCAGCTGGTACATCGGGCAGTGAGACCCAGCATCCGGAAGAATTTTAGCTCTTCCCAGCAGTGGCTTCTAGCGTTTCCCATAGGGAAGGGATGGGAGAAGTTTCCAGCAAACCCAGGTCTGAGCTTTGTAGAGGTCTGAGCTGAGGAATATGTGTCCAGGAGGTCGAGGATGGGGGCCAGAATTTGTGAGGGGGGATGTGGTGGCTCGGTGATAAAGAAGCTGCCTGTAATGCAGGAGACGCGAGTTCAGTCCCTTAGTCGGGAAGATCCCCTATGAGAAGGGAATGGCAACCCACTCCAGTATTCTTGCCTGGAGAATCCTATGGACAGAGGAGCCTGGCAGGCTACAGCCCATGGGGTCACAAAGAGTCAGTCGCTCAGTCACATCCGACTCTTTGCAACTAACATACGCTTCCGTGATAGCTCAGTTGGTAAAGAATCTGCCTGCAGTGCAGGAGACCCTGGCTGGATTCCTGGGTTGGGAAGATCCACTGGAGAAGGGATAGGCTACCCACTCTAGTATTCTTGGGCTTCCCTGGTGGCTCAGCTGGTAAAGAATCTGCCTGCGGTGCGGGAAACCTGGGTTCTATCCCTGGGTTAGGAAGATCCCCTGGAGAAGGGAAGGGCTACCCACTCTGGTATTCTGGCCTGGAGAATTCCATGGACTGTATGGGGTTGCAAAGAGTCAGACACGACTGAGTGACTTTAACTTTCCTGGTGAGTGAAGGGTCCTGGATTCATTCCGGAGGCTCCTGTAATGGATTACTGTAAACTTGGTGCCTTGAAACAACCCGAATTTATTCTCTCGCCGATCTGGAGAACAGAACTGAATCAGCATCTCTCAGCCAAAACCCGTGCTCCCTGTAGCGGCTCTCGGGGAGCACCTCTTATTGCCTTCTGGCTTCCGGTGCCTGCCGGCGTGCCGTGCCTGTGGCCACATCACTCTGGTCCTCAAGGCCAGCATCTTCCCGTCTCTCGGCTTTGTCTTCACGTCACCTTCTGTGTTTGTCACACCTCCTTATGTCTCTGTATCGAGATACATGGGGACCTCTCTGATGGTCCAGTGGCTGAGACTCCACGCTGCCAACACAGAGGGCCTGGGTTCCAGCCCTGGTCAGGGAACTAGATCCCACACACTCAACTGAGAGTTCGAGTGCCGGAACTGTAAGATCTTGGGGCTTCCCTGGTGGCTCAGATGGTGAGGAATCTGCCTACAATGCAGGAGACCCAGGTTCCATCCCTCGGTGGGAAAGATCCCTTGGAGAAGGGAATAGCTACCCACTCCAGTATTCTTACTCTGAGAATCCCATGGAGAGAGGAGCCTGGTCCGACAGAGTCGGACTTGACTGAGCAACTTTAACTATAAACTGTCCTCCATGCCCAAACTAAAAACAAAAAGATGCTTCGTGCTGCAACTAAGCTCTAGAGCAGCCAAATTAAATAAGTAAATATTTTTTTAATTAATTAAAAAAAAGTTTACATGTAATGGCATTTAGGGCCCACCCAGATAATCCAGGATAATCCCTGCATCTCAAGGTCATTAACTTAATCATATCTGCAAAAAATGATTTTTCCATATAAGGTGACATTTCAGGCTTCAGACATGACTGTTTTGGGGACCTACCACAGGTCCTTAAGGGCAAATTTGAGCAGCCGTTCTTATAGAACGGCTGGTAATATATACCAACTAGGAAGAAGGATTTGGACATGACTGAGCAACTTCACTTTCACTTTTCACTTTCATGCACTGGAGAAGGAAATGGCAACCCTCTCCAGTGTTCTTGCCTGGAGAATCCCAGGAATGAGGGAGCCTGGTAGGCTGCCGTCTATGGGGTCGCACAGAGTCAGACACAACTGAAGCGACTTAGCAGCGGCAGCAGCTGGAAGAAGGAGGGGGTGGAAATTCCCAGCAACCTCACTTCTCTTCCCAACTCAGCTCTTCCCCACACTGGCGTGGCCTGGCTCACATGCCTGTGGACATTCTAAGTATATATTCAAGTTCTGTTCATTCTCCCAAACAGCTGCCCTCTGGGGATGCACCTGCACCTTCATACTCTGCCCTTGGGTGTGTCAGTTACCTGTCACTGCATAACAAATAGCCCCAAACTTAGCAATATCAAATAACAGTCATTTCTCATTTTAGTTTCACACAGTGTGGGTTTTGACTAGATTCAGCAAGATGGCTCTCGCTTGGGGTTTCTCCTGCAATTATGGTCAAAAGATGGTTGGGGGAACTTCCCTGGTGGTCCAGTGCTAAGACTCTGTGCTTCCAGTGCAGGGGGCCCAGGTTCAATTGCTGGTCACTAAATCCCACATGCCACCCTTGAGAGTCTGCATGCCACAACTAAAAAGATCCTGTGTGCTGCAGTTAAAACCTGGCACAGCCAAATAAATGAACAAACCAACCAATCCCAAACACTTCCCTTGACTCATAGAATGAGGGCTGTATATCTCCAAGCCAACCTTCTTGCCTATGCCTCTCTCCACAGAAATGACAATACCATCTATCCACTCCTGTTCTCAGAGAACTCTTACTCACCCTTCAGAATCCTTTCAACAGTCATCAACTCAGGGAAACCTTGTTTGGAAACCCTGACTTCCCTAAGGCTAAACAAACAAATTATTTAAATGAAAGAGAGAGAGTCTTTTTTTCCTCCTGTCAAACCCTATTGTCTGGGCCAACAACCTTCTTGCCTATGCCTCTCTCCACAGAAATGACAATACCATCTATCCACTCCTGTTCTCAGAGAACTCTTACTCACCCTTCAGAATCCTTTCAACAGTCACCAACTCAGGGAAACCTTGTTTGGAAACCCTGACTCCCCTAAGGCTAAACAAACAAATTATTTAAATGAAAGAGAGAGAGTCCTTTTTTCCTCCTGTCAAACCCTATTGTCTGGGCTGGCAGGGAGGTGTTGCTAGGAGCTGTGCAGTAAATGAATGGGGGTGAAGGGAGGGCCAGGAAGCATCTCCCCTGGGGGCTCCCCACAGTAGTAGCCAGGCCTCCAGCTTCTGTCAAGCTGCTGCAGGCTGCCCCCGATCCCCCAAGAGGGCACTGCCTGGGGACTGCGTCCCGACTGATGGCCGGGTGGGTGTGCTCTCTGTTCTCTCCCACTGTGGCTTCGCTGCGTGGCTGCCAAGCACCGACTGTAGCCCTCGGAGTTCAACAACTGTGTATGGAAGGGAAGGAGGGGCGCCCACCACACGTGCCCTTGATACCAGGGGACTCAGACATGTAGGCACGTGGGAGGAGGCCTTCGGCTGCTGCACACCCAGCCCACGGGTGGCTCGTCGCTCATCACCGCCCCGACAGGCTGTTTGCAGGAGGGCTGGTGGTGTTTGTATCTTGGTTCACTCCTAAGCCAGAGGGACAGGTGACCGTCCCCAGCCTGGTGGGGTCCAGCCTCTCGCTCTCACTCTAGCTGGGGGCTGCTGTTGTTCTCTGTGTGTTATGTACACACTGTCTCTCTCTCTCTTTTTAACCCATCCCCTTTCGAACGCGAAGCTCACTCACCTCCACCTCTTTAAGGACACACTCTTCAACCTCTGGGGTGACTTTGAAGATCTGGGGATTCCCAGTTGGGCCACTGGCCAGGGAAGGCCTCCGCCAAAGTGGCCCTGGGTTCTGGGGACAAGCTCACTTCCTGCAAGCCCAGGAAGGAGAAGCAGACCATCCTCCCAGGTGTCTCCTCACCTGCGCCTGCGCTGGGGTCTCACAGATAAGGAAGCAGGGTGCCAGGTGGGTCCCCTCTCTGCTAGCCAGCCAAGCCTACCGATCTGTCACTGCTCCAGGGGGAAGTGAGTTGAAGGCTCAGTCGCGGGATGGAAGGAACCGGGCTTAGGCGGCGTGATCTGGACTCAGGCCCTGGCTTTGCTGCATCCTGGCTTTGGGACGCTCAAGCCTTGAAATCCTCTGTGGAATGAGGGCAGTTGTACTGCTATATTTAAAGTAGATCACCAACAAGGACCTACTGCAGAGTGCAGGGAACTCTGCTCGGTGTTATGTGGCAGCCTGGATGGGAGGTGGGTTTTGGGGAGAATGTGTGCGAGCGGGCTTAGTCGCTCGGTCGTGTCTGACTCTGTGACCCCGTGGACTGTCGCCTGCCAGGCTCTTCTGTGCATGGAATTCTCCCGGCAAGAATACTGGAGTGGGTAGCCATTCTCTTTTCCAGGGGATCTTCCTAACTCAAGGATCGAACACAGGTCTCCTGCATAGCAGGCGGATTCTTTACCGTCTGCGCCACCAGGGAAGGCCCTTTGGGGGAGAATGGATCCATGTGTATTTATGGCTGAGTCCCTTCGCTGTTCACCTGAAACTATCACAACACTATTCATCGGCTATTTGGGCTTCCCAGGTGACGCTAGTGGTAAAGAACCCGCCTGCCAAGGCAAGAGACGTAAGAGACGGGTTCAATCCCTGGATCGGAAAGATCCTCCGGAGGGAGGAATGGCTACTCACTCCAGTATTCTTGCCTGGAGAATCCCCAGGGACAGAGGAGCCTGGTGGGCTTCAGTCCATAGTGTCCCAAAGAGTCAGACATGACTGAAACGACTTAGCATACACACCAATACAAACTAAGAAGTTCCAAAAAAAGATGAAGATAGTGTAAGGACTGGGAAAAAAAGAAAAGGGGAAAAAAAATGAGGATGGTTGGCAGAATTAAGTGCTTTGGGGTCTAATCCAGTCCTGGGAGCTGAGAAGCAGCCCTGTGGCTCTCCCCCTCCCTGCCGGGCACCCCCTGCCCTGACTCTGGCCCCCTCTGTGTGTCCCCTGCCGGTGCCCAGGTCCCTCATGGCATGGAGGACTGGCACCTGGGCTCCTTTAGTCAAGTTCATGAGCCCTGACCTGGTTCTCGCCTGCCTGCCTCCAGCCATGAGCAGGGCCAGCCCACCAGTCTCATCAGTCAGCCACCCAGCTGGGCTGTCCCTGTGTCTGGAGTTCCTCTGAATTAGGGGTCCTGCCCCAGGAAGGTGCAGAAAGAGAACAGACTGTGTGTCAGATGTCCCGAATCTCGTCCTGACTTCGCCATTCACTTTGAGCAAAAATATCATCCCTCTGGGGTTTGGTTTTCTTCCACCTTTAAGATGGGCCCAGGGAGCTTCCCTAGTAATCCAGTAGCTAAGACTCCATGCTTCTAATGCAGGGGGCCCGGGTTCAGTCAGGGAATTAGACACCACAACTAAAGATCCTGCCATACCAAAACCAAGACCTGGCACAGCCAAATAAATAAATATTAAAGGGCTTCCCTGGTGGCTCCTGAGAAACCTGTATGCAGGTCAGGAAGCAACAGTTAGAACTGGACATGGAACAACAGACTGGTTCCAAACAGGAAAAGGAGTACATCAAGGCTGTATATTGTCACCCTGCTTATTTAACTTATATGCAGAGTACATCATGAGAAACGCTGGGCTGGAAGAAACACAAGCTGGAATCAAGATTGCCAGGAGAAATATCAGTAACCTCAGATACGCAGATGACACCACCCTGACGACAGAAAGTGAAGAGGAGCTAAAGAGCCTCTTGATGAAAGTGAAAGAAGAGAGTGAAAAAGTTGGCTTAAAGCTCAACATTCAGAAAATGAAGATCACGGCATCCAGTCCCATCACTTCATGGGAAATAGATGGGGAAACAGTGGAAACAGTGTCAGATTTTATTTTGGGGGTCTCCAAAATCACTGCAGATGGTGACTGCAGCCATGAAATTAAAAGACACTTACTCCTTGGAAGAAAAGTTATGACCAACCTAGATAGCATATTCAAAAGCAGAGACATTACTTTGCCGACTAAAGTCCGTCTAGTCAAGGCTATGGTTTTTCCAATGGTCATGTATGGATGTGAGAGTTGGACTGTGAAGAAGGCTGAGCACTGAAGAATTGATGCTTTTGACCTGTGGTGTTGGAGAAGACTCTTGAGAGTCCCTTGGACTCCAAGGAGATCCAACCAGTCCATTCTGAAGGAGATCAGCCCTGGGATTTCTTTGGAAGGAATGATGCTAAAGCTGAAACTCCAGTACTTTGGCCACCTCATGCGAAGAGTTGACTCATTGGAAAAGACTCTGATGCTGGGAGGGATTGGGGGCAGGAGGAGAAGGGGATGACAGAGGATGAGATGGTTGGATGGCATCACTGACTCGAAGGATGCAAGTTTGTGTGAACTCCGGGAGTTGATGATGTGTCCAGTTGTGGCCTGGTGTGCTGCAATTTATGGGGTCGCAAAGAGTCGGACATGACTGAGCGACTGAACTGAACTGGTGGCTCAGTGGTAAGGAATCCGCCTGCCAATGCCGGAAACACAGGTTCGATCCCTGGTCCAGGAAGATCCCACATGCCTTGGAGCAACTGAGCCCAACTTGCCACAGCTAGTGAGCCTGTGCTCTAAACCCCAGGAACTGCAACTAAGGAGCCCACATGCCACAAATACTGAAGCCCGTGTACCCCAGCACATGTGTACCCCAGCGCCCGTGCTCTGCAACAAGAGAAGCCACTGAAATAAAAAGCCCAGGCACCACAATCAGACAGTAACCCCTGCTCGCTGCAGCGATGGAAAACCCTACACAGCAATGAAGACCCAGCACAGCCCAAAATAAATAAAATGTTTTTAAAGTGGCTGATTTAAGAAAGAATGGGCCCTGCTACACTCTGGGGATAGAGGTCATAGCTGTCAGCCTGCTGGTAAGCGGGCACTCCCAGGGGAGGTGGACAAAGAGAGGAGGAGGGAGCTGGAGGGGGAAGCAGGGCAAGGAGGTTCGGTTCAGTTCAGTCCCTCAGTCGTGTCCGACTCTTTGTGACCCCATGCTCCCTGTCCATCACCAACCACCGGAGTTTACCCAAACTCATGGGCATTGAGTCAGTGATGCCATCCAACCATCTCATTGTCTGTTGTCCCCTTCTCCTTCTGTCCTCAATCTTTTCTAGCATCGGGGTCTTTTCAAATGAATCTGCTCTTTGCATCAGGTGGCCAAAGTATTGGGGTGTCGAACCCCTGGATGAAGGAGCCACCGGTTGCTGGAGAAGGTCCGGTTCCCACCAGAGTGAGGTCTTCCCAAGCACCCAGGCAATGCACAGCAGTAAGGACAAGTTCAAGGACAGCGCCCCCCACAGCCTTCCAGCTGGCCCCGAGCACCCAGTGTGGGGCTTTTAGGACTGGAAACCCCTGCCAAAGTTCCGTCTCCTTGCCCTCGCCCTAGCCCCAGGACCAGACAGAGTGGTCTTTCTGGGCCCGGCTCCCGTGGGGCCTCCCTCCCAGGGGCAAGTCTGCCTTGAATCAGGACAGCCGTGACTCAGCCGTGGACACAGCACTCAGCTAAGCTTTGGCTCCGACACTGGGCAGGCCTCCAGCTGTCGGCGGCCAGCAAAGCTGCCGCTGTCTGGGCCAGGAATCCCGGGCAAGTGTGGGAGGTGGGCAGCGGGCAGGAAAAGCCGAGATGCTTGGAAACTTCCCCGGAGGTTGTCCAGGGCCAGTACCCAATTGCGTGTTAGAATCCCCGGGGCACTGAAACGTACAGTGTCCTGAGTTCAAGGCAGACCCAGGGGCTTCTGGGGGCGGGGCCTAGGAAGCTGGACTGGCAGGTGTGCATGGCAGCCGGGCTGCCTGCCCTCTGCACTCACAGGTGGGCAGAGCAAGGCTGGGAAGCCGGGTGACAGGGACGGTGTCACACAGCAGTATCCCTGCAGACCAGGGACCCAGGGTCTGCCCTCCACCTCCCCCAGCTCCGCCTTTTGTTGCCTCCCCACGGACTGTACCCGCCAGGCTCCTCTGTCCATGACATTCTCCAGGCAAGAATGCGGGAGTGGGCTGCCATGTCCTTCTCCTTTCCCCACCCAGAGACTGAACCCGAGTCTCCTGCATTAGCAAGTGGATTCTTTACCGCTGAGCCACCAGGGAAGCCCGATATGCTCTGTGGGGCTTCATAAAAGCCCCAAAGGTTGTCCTGTCTGCTACCTGTGTGGCCTTCAAGTGCATTGGGAGAGTGGCTTCCTCCCCATTGCTGTGATCTCCTGTATGAAGTAGCGACCTTTCCCTCCTCTGGGAGACCCCCCCTTTTGTCCCCTCCCCTGAGGAGCTCCCAAGACCATCTCTCATCTCTAGATGAAATTGGTCATTTTGGATCCAAAGGCAGGACCTATTGTCCTTGGCTTTGTCTCCCTTATTTGGTGTCTGTCCTTGTTCTCAGTGGCCAAGAGGGGTGTCTGGGCTCCTGGTCTTCATGATGCCTGTGTCTTGGAGAGACCACTCTGCCTGGGACTAAAGGGATTCTGTGCTAAAACCAGGACAGTCCCAGGCAAATCGGGGCGAGTTGGTCAGTCTGGCTAAGCATCAGCTGTCAGTTCCATCAGCTGATCTTCCTGCTTCCTGCATCCTTGCAGGTGTGAGCAGTAGAGTCTTCACGGCGCACGCCGAGGGGAAAGGACCAGGTTTGGGGTCAGAGAGACAGATGGACTGACCTCATCCTCACTACCCACTGACTGGGGCCTTAGGCAAGTCTCTGTGATGGAAGGATGATGTAGCAAGGAAGGACGCTCACACATGCAGGTGAGCCACCCTGGGCGTTCTGACAAGCATTGAGGTGGTGCTGATGCTGTCAGTCCTGGGACCACGCTGGCAGGAGCACCTTTCAGTTTCTGGACCATTCCTCCTCTGTGATCCAAATACATTCAAAGTTTTGCAGTCCCCCAGATTACCTGTTGGGAGCCAGGCAAGTCCTTCGTTGCCGGACAATAGCTTTTGAACATCCTGGCTCCCAGCCAAAGTGGCTGACCATCACATTCGTTATTACCCCATGCAGTTTGCTGGATCTTAGTTCCCCAGTCGGGGATCGAACTCATAGAGTGGGAGCTCAGAGTCCTAACCCCTGGACCCTGGAGCTAGGGAAGTCCCTAACTCCCCTAATATTCGTTGAGTGTCCTTGAAAACTCAAGCAGGCATTTGAGGCAGTGAAAATACAGTAAAGCAGACACCCTCCAGTCTCCCGGAGCTGAGTTCCAGTTGGGGAAATCTGGCAGGAAGCATGTGAGCAGGTCGCTTCAGACACTATGAAGGAAATGAATGAAGAGATGGGGGTGGGCTGCCACGTGGCTGCTGGGTCAGGGAGCTGATGGAACGAAGGGGGCAACGGGAGAACATAGGGACCTACCAGAACCTTCTCTTCTGGAGGAGCCGAGTCCAAGGCCCCCAAGGGGCGCACACGGTGTGTCTGGGCAACGGAAAGAGGGCAGCGCTGGAGCCCAGTACAGTGGGGCTGGAGCAGCGAGGAAAGGGGCAGACGGGCCTGGGGCCCACGGGCCTACTGCTCAGGGAGGTGACCTTCTGCCAGTGGTGGGAACCCCCTGGAAGCTTCTTAGCAGGAAAGCCACGTGAGATGATGTGGCTGCTGTTTGCAGAGGGCCTGTGGGGGGAGGAGGAGGTTGGGGAGACCCGTGAGAGGCCATTGCCACGCAGTGGGTGAGCGAGGAGGGCGGCCTGGAAGGGGGAGGGAGGGCGGTCGGTGAGAAGCGGGCAGACCTGGGTGCGTTCCGGAGCTGAGCTTCCGGGACTCCCCGCCCCCGACCCCGGTCGTTTCAGGGCTGAGAGGGGTGGGACTCTGGGATGAGGTCCCTCGGTGTCCGGCTGCACCTGAGCCGATGGTGGGAGAGGAAAGGATCTGAGTGGGGAATGTGGGCTGTTTTGTGTTTGGATTGCTTGTTGGGCACTGAACAGTGACGCGGAGGAGGCAGCATCTCAGGAGAGGAGGGAGAGAGGTGGAGAAGCACCAGCGATTAGATGATGTGTAAGCCCAAAGAAAGTGAAAGTTGCCCAGTCATGGCCCCCTCTTTGCGACCCCATGGACTACACGGTCCATGGAATTTTCTAGGCCAGAATATCAGAGTGGGTAGCCTATCCCTTCTACTCCCCACGGACTGTACCCGCCAGGCTCCTCTGTCCATGACATTCTCCAGGCAAGAATGCGGGAGTGGGCTGCCATGTCCTTCTCCTTTCCCCACCCAGAGACTGAACCCGAGTCTCCTGCATTAGCAAGTGGATTCTTTACCGCTGAGCCACCAGGGAAGCCCGATATGCTCTGTGGGGCTTCATAAAAGCCCCAAAGGTTGTCCTGTCTGCTACCTGTGTGGCCTTCAAGTGCATTGGGAGAGTGGCTTCCTCCCCATTGCTGTGATCTCCTGTATGAAGTAGCGACCTTTCCCTCCTCTGGGAGACCCCCCCTTTTGTCCCCTCCCCTGAGGAGCTCCCAAGACCATCTCTCATCTCTAGATGAAATTGGTCATTTTGGATCCAAAGGCAGGACCTATTGTCCTTGGCTTTGTCTCCCTTATTTGGTGTCTGTCCTTGTTCTCAGTGGCCAAGAGGGGTGTCTGGGCTCCTGGTCTTCATGATGCCTGTGTCTTGGAGAGACCGCTCTGCCTGGGACTAAAGGGATTCTGTGCTAAAACCAGGACAGTCCCAGGCAAATCGGGGCGAGTTGGTCAGTCTGGCTAAGCATCAGCTGTCAGTTCCATCAGCTGATCTTCCTGCTTCCTGCATCCTTGCAGGTGTGAGCAGTAGAGTCTTCACGGCGCACGCCGAGGGGAAAGGACCAGGTTTGGGGTCAGAGAGACAGATGGACTGACCTCATCCTCACTACCCACTGACTGGGGCCTTAGGCAAGTCTCTGTGATGGAAGGATGATGTAGCAAGGAAGGACGCTCACACATGCAGGTGAGCCACCCTGGGCGTTCTGACAAGCATTGAGGTGGTGCTGATGCTGTCAGTCCTGGGACCACGCTGGCAGGAGCACCTTTCAGTTTCTGGACCGTTCCTCCTCTGTGATCCAAATACATTCAAAGTTTTGCAGTCCCCCAGATTACCTGTTGGGAGCCAGGCAAGTCCTTCGTTGCCGGACAATAGCTTTTGAACATCCTGGCTCCCAGCCAAAGTGGCTGACCATCACATTCGTTATTACCCCATGCAGTTTGCTGGATCTTAGTTCCCCAGTCGGGGATCGAACTCATAGAGTGGGAGCTCAGAGTCCTAACCCCTGGACCCTGGAGCTAGGGAAGTCCCTAACTCCCCTAATATTCGTTGAGTGTCCTTGAAAACTCAAGCAGGCATTTGAGGCAGTGAAAATACAGTAAAGCAGACACCCTCCAGTCTCCCGGAGCTGAGTTCCAGTTGGGGAAATCTGGCAGGAAGCATGTGAGCAGGTCGCTTCAGACACTATGAAGGAAATGAATGAAGAGATGGGGGTGGGCTGCCACGTGGCTGCTGGGTCAGGGAGCTGATGGAACGAAGGGGGCAACGGGAGAACATAGGGACCTACCAGAACCTTCTCTTCTGGAGGAGCCGAGTCCAAGGCCCCCAAGGGGCGCACACGGTGTGTCTGGGCAACGGAAAGAGGGCAGCGCTGGAGCCCAGTACAGTGGGGCTGGAGCAGCGAGGAAAGGGGCAGACGGGCCTGGGGCCCACGGGCCTACTGCTCAGGGAGGTGACCTTCTGCCAGTGGTGGGAACCCCCTGGAAGCTTCTTAGCAGGAAAGCCACGTGAGATGATGTGGCTGCTGTTTGCAGAGGGCCTGTGGGGGGAGGAGGAGGTTGGGGAGACCCGTGAGAGGCCATTGCCACGCAGTGGGTGAGCGAGGAGGGCGGCCTGGAAGGGGGAGGGAGGGCGGTCGGTGAGAAGCGGGCAGACCTGGGTGCGTTCAGGAGCTGAGCTTCCGGGACTCCCCGCCCCCGACCCCGGTCGTTTCAGGGCTGAGAGGGGTGGGACTCTGGGATGAGGTCCCTCGGTGTCCGGCTGCACCTGAGCCGATGGTGGGAGAGGAAAGGATCTGAGTGGGGAATGTGGGCTGTTTTGTGTTTGGATTGCTTGTTGGGCACTGAACAGTTGACGCGGAGGAGGCAGCATCTCAGGAGAGGAGGGAGAGAGGTGGAGAAGCACCAGCGATTAGATGATGTGTAAGCCCAAAGAAAGTGAAAGTTGCCCAGTCATGGCCCCCTCTTTGCGACCCCATGGACTACACGGTCCATGGAATTTTCTAGGCCAGAATATCAGAGTGGATAGCCTATCCCTTCTCCAGGGGATCGAACCTAAGTCTCCTGCATTGCAGGCGGATTCTTTACCAGTTGCCTGGAGAAGGAAATGGCAACCCACTCCAGTATTCTTGCCTGGAAAATACCATGGATGAAGGAGCCTGGTAGGGCTACTGTCCATGGGGTTTCAAAGAGTCGGACACGACTGAACGACTTTTCTGTAATTTCAGCTCTTTATCAGTTGAGTAACAAGGGAATGGGCTTCCCTGATAGTTCACCTGGTAAAGAATCCGCCTGCAATGCAGGAGACCCGGGTTCAATCCCTGGGTTGGGAAGATCTGCTGGAGAAGGGATAGGCTACCCACCCCAGTATTCTTGGGCTTCCCTGGTGACTTAGCTGGTAAAGAATCCGCCTGCAGTGTGGGAGACCTGAGTTCGATCCCTGGGTTGGAAAGGTCCTCTGGAGAAGGGAAAGCCTACCCACTCCAGTATTCTGGCCTAGAGAATTCCTTGGACTTTGTAGTCCATGGGGTTGCAAAGAGTCAGATTGAGCGACTTTCCCTTTCAAGCCACTTTCCCTTTCAAGCCAAGAGGTTGCCTCCCTGCCAGGGAGGGAGTGGGACAGGGGCAGGGAGAGGGCCTCGGACCCTCAGCCCGCAGCACCAGGAGGGTGGGGAAGCCAGGTGTGCGGCCCTGGTACCCTGGGAGAAATGTTTGCGGTGGGATGATCCCGGCCCCACTGCTGCCTCTCGGCCCCCGAAGACCTTGTCCCCCAAGGAACCTGGGCGTGAGTGGAAGTCCCTTGTCATTCAGGGCTTCCTTGCTACTTGTGCCCCAGGTTGGGGGCCGGTCACCGGGGATGTCACTTCTGATGGCCTCTCTGGGTGACACAGAGCAGCCCTTAGCTGCTCCAGCCTCACCGTGTCTCCGTCCTCGCTGGCGGGGGGCCTGTGTCGTGGCTCAGGCGTTGGCCTCCCATCCGTTCCCCCCAGGGACCGTCTCCTGTACTTTCTGAGTCACTTGCCTCCTGCTCAGCTAGCATGCTCCACGCTCTCTGTTCTGAGCAGTCTGTTGGTCTTATTGGGTGGCTTTCTTCTCTCTCATTTTCAGATTAGAAGTAGCCCCACCTGACACATTTCTCACCTTATACCTTATATTGGGATTCCCTGGTGTCTCAGACAGTAAAGAGTCTTGCCTGCAATGCGGGAGACCTGGGTTCGATCCCTGGGATGGGAAGATCCTCTGGAGAGGGGAATGTCAACCCACTCCAGTATTCTTGCCTGGAGAATCCTATGGACAGAAGAGCCTGGCAGACTACAATCAATGGGGTCGCAAAGAGTGGGACACGACTGAGCGACTTCACTTTCACTTTTTCCACCTTGCACGTGAGAAAATAGGGACTTTCAGTGGTTGATCCCGTGTGGTTCTGGCAGCCCCAGGCCTAGGTCTCACCACATATGCATGGTTCCAGGCTCATAGCTCCCAGCCTTTCTAGCACTCTGGGCCGCCCTCCTTCCAATGGCAACAGTTCAAGCCACAGGAACCTGCCCCTCTCAGGAGTTCAGGAGGATCTTCTCTGTCCTGGGAGCCTGATGGACAAGGAATCAGGGGATGACCCACAGCCCAGCCCCCTCCGCATTCCCTCCTCCTTCCCTGAGTCCCTGGCTCCTTCCTAAACGGATTAGGACCTTTGCCGGAAGGAGCCGGCAGCCGTCTGGGGCGACCCGGAGGCCAGGCCTGGAGGACTGTCTGGTGCCTCCTGCTTTGCCCTGATTTGATTTGCGCCCCAGCAGCTGGGAGGCTGGCAGCCTGAGGCCTTTCTGGAAGTGGCGGAAGGGATTGAGGAGGGCAGGGGGGTGGCTGAGGGGAGGGGGCAAGTCTCCACATACCCCAGTCAGGCCAGCCTCTCAGCTGCTCTCCCAACACCCCCACGACTAGGCTTCGTGTCGCAGAAAGCCCCTGGCTGCTGTTTGGTCCATTAGCGAGTCCTATCCAGGGTCTGGCATAACCCTCAGCATCCCTTAATGCTGCCAATTGCAAGCTTTTATTAAAATATAAGGCAAGAACTTGTGCAGTGGGTAAGATGCCTCGCATCTACTGCAAGGGGTGTGAGTGCAATCCCTGCTTGGGGAAATAAGATCCTACATGCCATGCGGCCAAAAAAAAAAAAGGTGGTTGATAGTATATTTCAGATGTTCCATAGCTTTCCTGTCTGCTTGTTATCAAAGTTACTGAGAATGGGATACTAAAACACTTGACTGTGGATTTTTTTTTCCCCCTTAGATAAGACAACCTAGGAGAATAAATAAATTTTATAAACATTTAGACGTGAACCCATACTCACTTAGGGCAACTGCTGACCTGACCAGTTATTAAAATTAATATTTATCTACAACTAAGTAGCCAGCTTGGGCCAAGACAGCATCCAGAGCCAAGCTCTTGTTCGTCACTAAGTCGTGTCCGACTCTTTGTGACCCCCATGGACTGCAGCACGCCTGGCCTCCCCGTCCTTCACTTTCTCCCAGAGTTTTCTCAAACTCAGGTCCATTGAGTTGATGCCATCCAGCCATCTCATCCTCTGTCACCCCCTTCTCTTCCTGCCTTCAGTCTTTCCCAGCATCGGGATCTTTTCCAGGGAGTCAGCTCTTCACATCAGATGGCCAAAGTATTGGAGTGTCAGCTTCAGCATCAATCCCTCCAATAAATATTCAGGTTGCTTCCCTTTAGGATTGACTGGTTGGATCTCCTTGTAGTCCAAGGGACTCTCAAGAGTCTTCCCCAACACCACAATTCGAAAGCATCCATTCTTCAGCGCTCAGCCTTCTTTATAGTCCAGCTCTCACATCTGTACATGACTACTAGAAAAACCATAGCTTTGACTATATGGACCTTTGTCGGCAAAGCGATGTCTCTGCTTTTTAATATGGTGTCCAGGTTTGTCATAGCTTTTCTTCCAAGGAGCAAGCGTCTTTTAATTTTGTGAGAAAAGCTGTAGCGCATCCCTGATTCCTTTGAATGTTTCTATCACTGAAGTTGGACACGTCTCACCATGTCATGTGTGACAAGCTCTGACATTTGCTGGTCTGTGTCATCGATTTCACGACCCATTAAAAGGCCGCAGTCTGTGGTTTGGACTACACTGAGCTGGGCCCTTGGGGAGCAGCAGGAATTGGCTGACCAGTCCCTGCCCTCATAGAGTTTATGGCCTGGTGGGTGGGCAGCTCTGGTGGCAGAAGACGCTCTGGACTTAGCACCAAGGGAGCAGGCCCAGCTGTCACCTGCTGGGGCTCTCCAACCCCCGGCCCCAGTTCTGTGCACAGACGCCTACCCTGCCAGGAAGCCAAGAGGGCAGGACTCACAGACTCCCCCTGACGCTTGCAGCTCTGCTCCCTGCTCCCTCACCAGAACTGGACACCTGGGGCCTCTGTGCAGAGCGCTGGAAGGCCTGAGCCTGAGCGGGGGATCGAGGGTGTCTGTCTCTGCTCTCTGCCCTCTCCTTTGCTTGGACTGACGAGATGCTGGCCCTGGGGCATTCTGGGGGAGGGATCCCCGGACCTGATTCCTGCGGTCAGGAAAGGGAAGGGCAGGATGGATGGTGGGGGAGGGGGCAAGGGAAGCCGACCTTTGTTATCCAGTGGGGCCCCTGCCCGGCCGGGTGATTTAGGGCCAGCAGGCCTATCCCCGCTAGGCACAGCCCCGATACGGGGCCCTGATCTGAGGGCGCCCCAGCTCTGTCCTCCGGAAGTCTCATGACAAAGGGCAGAGTCCTGTCTTGGGGAAACCTCGTCTGGGATGAAGGGGCCTCTGTCCTACTGTATCTCTCTGCACCTCTGAGAGTCCTGACATTCAGGAAGTAGACTGAATCTCCACAGCCTTGGGGCAGCAGCAGCGTTGCCCCTGGGAACTGTGATGGGGTCACTTAGGGACAGAGGGGAGGCCAGTGATACTTGGCCCATCCTGGGAAGGAAGGGGTAGGAGCGGGCAATCCAGGGAGCCTTCCCAGCAGAGGTGACAATTGAAAGCTAAGGGGGCAGGGATTTCCCTGACGGTCCAGTGGTTAAAACTCCACCTTCCAATTCAGGGGCCAGGGGTTCAATCCCTGGTCAGAGATCTAAGACTCACGCCTCCCCTCTGGCACCCACATGCTGTGCAGTATAACCAAATACTAAAAATAATAATTTTTTTTTTAAAGCTAAGGAGGCAGTCAATGGATGCCAAGGGGGCCAGGGAGGGCATTTGGACCACAGAACCAGTGACAGCTGAAGACCCATAAAGGGTGGTCATATGTCTGGAGGGTGGTGACATTTAGAGGACTCAGAGCTTGAGGGTATAAGGAGGAGCTGAGGCAGGGGACAAGTCTGGAACCTGGAATACCAAGCTGAG
Source organism: Madoqua kirkii (assembly GCA_006408675.1). Lineage (NCBI taxonomy): Eukaryota > Metazoa > Chordata > Mammalia > Artiodactyla > Bovidae > Madoqua > Madoqua kirkii. The sequence continues at coordinate 24,864 of SJYC01023117.1, read as the reverse complement.
GAGTCGAGAGCTAGCGTGGGCAGTAGGGAGCTGTGGAGGGTGTGTAAGCAAGGGCGGGCCATGCCAGAGCAGTGTGTCGGGGGGAGAGCTGGCATTTAGGGCCCGCCAGGCAGACTGCTCGTGACACTGGGCTTGGCTCCGGGGTGCAGACTTGGGGAGACAGGCCCTCAGTTACTCCGCCGCCTGTTCCCACACCTGTACTCACCGTGCAGGCAGCAGCGGCTCCAGGCCTGTTAGAGCTCAGAGTCCTTCATGCATGGAAGACCCTTGCAGGAGGACAAGACCAGTCCTTGACTCGTCCCACCTGGGAGGTGGAGGTGGTCTCGGGGGCTCGGTGGGTGATGGGGGACACAGACGCTACGTGTGCCCTGCCCCGCCCACCTCCGCCTGCTCCCCGCCTCCCTCCCTCCATCCAGGCAACCATGGCCTTGCTGGGAAAGCGCTGTGACATCCCCGCCAATGGCTGCGGGCCTGACCGCTGGACCTCCACCTTCGCCCGCAAAGACGAGATCATCACCAGCCTCGTGTCTGCCTTAGATTCCATGGTGAGTGCCCCGGGGGGCAGCGGGACAGCCGGCCTTTGTAACTCTGGTGCTCGCAGGAGCCCCGCCGATTTCGGCCTCAGTGTCCCCCACCTGCCCCAAGGCCTCTGCCCTTGCAAGCAGGCAGGAGACTTAAGTGAGATCAAGCCTGTGAAACCTCAGCCCTCGTCCCCTCACCCCTTGTCTTCATTTCGTCACCTCTCGCACTTCAAGTCCCATCCCTGGGTTGGTCACAAGTCTCCCTCCCTGGGGCTTCCCTGGTGGTCCAGCGGATAGGACTGTATGCTCCCAATGCAGGGGGCCTGGGTTCGATCCCTGGTCAGGGAACTAGAGATCCCACATGCTGCAGCCAAGATCACAGATCCCTTGTGCCGTAGCTAAGACCCGGAGCAGCCAAATAAATGTTTATGAATAACCAGATAAACTATTTCAGTTACTCCGTTATACTAAGCATCGTTTCTGGAGCTTGGGGGGCCACATGTGGCTAGTGGTCATGTTATCAAACAGTGTAGAAATAGAATATCTCCGTCACTGCAGAAATTCTAGGGGACCATCTCCAATGGCTCAGCGTCAAAGAATGTCTGCAGAGCCAGAGACCTGGGTTTGAAAGATCCCCTGGAGAAGGGAATGGCAACCTGCTCCAGTATTCTTGCCTGGAGAATCCCATGGACAGAGGAGCCTGGTGGGCTACAGTCCACGGGGTCGCAGAGTCGGACGTGACGGAGTACGGCTGGCAGTGCTGCCGTGGAGGGTGTTTCCGAGGCTCGTTGGAGGAATTGAAGGCCCTCTGTCCTCGTGCCATGACCAGGACAGACTCCCCCGCTGCCCTGCCACGAGGCCTTTACAGGTGTCCTGAGGGACCCTTGTGGATGGCAGTGGCACTTGATTGACAGTGCCTTAACTCTGCTGGCACCCTCCAGCCCTTGGGCCGTGTCCTCAGGCAGTCTGCAGTGGAGGGGGCAGGGGGCAAAGTGCTGTCTGCTTATCATCTCCCCCCATCCAGTCTGCGACCCTTTTCCTTGTGACCCCCATTCTCTGTGCCTCTGGGTGAATCCACTCCCTGCGGTGACCTCAACTTCTTCCTTGGCTGTAAAGTGACCACACAGCAGAGGCTCGCCTCCAGCCCTGGTGGCCTCCCCTTGGAGACAGCTGAATCTGTTTGTTTGTTTGTTTTACCATGTTGCCTCGGGGAAAAGTATCGGCAGGGTTTGGTTTCAATCTTAGAGAGAGGAAAGGAACACCATCCTTGCCCCAGGGGACAGTCTTGCTGGCCCTGAGATGTCTCCAGCTTCCTCACCAGCGTGACTCCCGGCCGGAGCTGCCACTCAAGGCATGATCATGGCCCAGAGAGGGTGTCAGTTCAGTCCAGTCGCTCAGTCGTGTCCGACTCTTTTCGACCCCATGAATCGCAGTGCACCAGGCCTCCCTGTCCATCATCAACTCCCGGAGTTCACTCAGACTCACGTCCAACGAGTCCGTGATGCCATCCAGCCATCTCATCCTCCGTCGTCCCCTTCTCCTCCTGCCCCCAATCCCTCCCAGCATCAGAGTCTTTTCCAGTGAGTCAACTCTTCTCATGAGGTGGCCAAAGTACTGGAGTTTCAGCTTTAGCATCAGTCCTTCCAAAGAAATCCCAGGACCGATCTCCTTCAGAATGGACTGGTTGGATGTCCTTGCAGTCCAAGGGACTTTCAGGAGTCTTCTCCAACACTACACTTCAAAAGCATCAATTCTTCGGTGCTCAGCCTTCTTCACAGTCCAACTCTCACATCCATACATGACCATTGGAAAAACCATAGCCTTGACTAGACAGACGTTAGTCGGCAAAGTAATGTCTCTGCTTTTGAATATGCCATCTAGGTTGATCATAACTTTTCTTCCAAGGAGTAAGTGTCTTTTAATTTCATGGCTGCAGTCACCATCTGCAGTGATTTGGGAGCCCCCCAAAATCAAGTCTGACACTGTTTCCACTGTTTCCCCATCTATTTCCCGTGAAGTGATGGGACTGGATGCCGTGATCTTCGTTTTCTGAATGTTGAACTTTAAGCCAATTTTTTCACTCTCTTCTTTCACTTTCATCAAGAGGCTCTTTAGCTCCTCTTCACTTTCTGCCATAAGGGTGGTGTCATCTGCATATCTGAGGTTACTGATATTTCTCCCGGCAATCTTGATTCCAGCTTGTGTTTCTTCCAGTCCAATGTTTCTCATGATGTACTCTGCATATAAGTTAAATAAGCAGGGTGACAGTATACAGCTTTGATGTACTCCTTTTCCTATTTGGAACAATGAGCTTATTACATCTTATTTCCAAAGTCTATAGCACTTACTGTCTATCATGTATAACTTGCATTAATTGGATTGCATTAAATGAATTGATATTTAACTATTTCCTATTACTTATTCACTCTTTTCACACTAGCACTTAAGAAAAAGAAGACAATTATCTTACATCTTTTCCCCTGACTAGAAGAGAGATGAGCTCTCAGTAGTAAATGAATTGAGTTGAATTAAACTGAACAGAATTAGTAGCCTGCTATAGGGAGTGAAATGTAACATTATTTCCTGTTATTCACCAAAAGCAGAAGCAACAGGATAAAATTAACTGCAAACACATTTTGAATATATATAGCTGTTTATTTTTTTAAGGTTACAGAGAACATGAACCTTAATGAGAAGCCTGTTATTGTTCAATCACTAAGTCATTTCTGACTCTTCTGTGACCCCATGGACTGTAGCCCACCAGACTCCTCTGTATATGAGATTTCCCAGGCAAAGATGCTAGAGTGGATTGTCATTTTCTTATCCAGGGGATCTTCCCGACCCAGGGATCAAATCCATGTCTCCTGCATTAACAAGTGGTTCTTTACTACTTAGCCACCTTGTTAGTCCAGTCAATAATTCATTCACCTTTGATACTCTTGGAAATTTTCATGTGCATATGAATACTGATACAGATTCTGTGTGTTCTGTGCTTAATTGCTCAGTCGTGTCTGACTCTGCAACACCATGGACTGTAGCCTGCCGCTTCCTCTGTCCATAGGGATTTTCCAGGCAGGAAGAGCAGAATGGGTTGCCATGCCCTTCTCCAGGGGATCTTCCCTACCCAGGGATTGAACCCAGGTCTCCTGCATTGCAGGTGGATTCTTTACTGTCTGATCCACCAGGGAAGGCCTTTTATGACCTATCAAAAACAGATGAGAAATGAGAAATGGTGGAAATTTTACTGCACAGTTTCCTTTTCATGCATTCAAAAAGAACACATTGACCTTATTTGGTGTTATCTCCCACATCACTTTTGACTAATCCTTTTGTTTAAATGATAGGCGTCTAGGAGTTCCTAGTCCTCTTATGGTAGAAGCAAATGCCTTTTAGAATGCATTCCAGGCTAGGTTTTTGCCCAGGGATTAAAAGTCTGAGTTTTAAGTGAACGAAATCTACATCTCTTTCAGAACGGTAATTGATTTTCCTCCTTACCCAGCTATTACTGCAAGTACTACACTAAAATAGTCACCAATAAGCTGGAGTCATCCCTTTTTAGGACTGATTAAACTTATGAAAAATAAATTAATATCTTGTGTTCACACTGAGGCTTACCAGAGGCTCATATTTATACTACAGTTAAGAGGCAATCTTAAAAGTGCATTTCCATTAGTAATAACATATTGAGCTCTCAGGAAATGGCATACCCAAGGAAAAGCAGTGTTTGAAAAATGAGATCTATGTACATTCTTAAGATAAGAAAATTTATTAAACAACAATATAATAGAAGGATGCTTTTCTATAAGGCAAAATCATGATTTTACTGTTAAGTGATAATATTCCATTAAGGCAAGGTGTTGTGTTATAATTTAAGTATTGATAGAATTAAAATGTCTGTGAGCTTTGAGCCATATAGGAATTGCACATAGTACTGTCTGACATACAAGCCAATTTGTCTTTTTCTGTACTAAAACACTTTTCTAGAAAAACTATAATTACATTATTTAGGAAATAAATTGCTAAAACAGTTAGAAAAATGTAAGACAATAGTATTTGTTTAATTTTTTGTGATACTTGTCTTAGTACTTTGGGGGTGGTATAATAAAAATACCATAACTTGGAGGCTTATACAGCACACATTTATTTCTCATAGTTCTGGAGGCTGGGAAATTCAAGATCAAGGCACTAGCAGATTAGGTGTCTGGTGAGCACCTGCTCCTCCCTGTGCCCTCACATTGCTCAAGGGCAAGGGAGCTCCCTTGAGTCTCTTCTATAATGAATGTGTACTCAGTCATGTCCACCACTTTGCGACCCTGTTAGCCTGCCAGGCTCTTCTGTCCATGGAATTTTCCAGGCAAAAGTACTGGAGCGGGTTGCCATTTTCTTGCCCAGGGGCTCTTGCTGACCCAGAGATCGAACCCGTGTCTCTTTCCTCTCTTGCATTGGCAGGCAGATTCTTAACCACTGTCATTTGAGAAACCCTCTTTTATAAGGACATTGATCTCATTTATGAGAGTTCTACCATCATGACCTAATCACTTCCCAAAGGTCCCACCTTTTCCTATTACCACATTAGGGGTTAGATTTCAACATGAATTCGGGGAGATGCAAGCATTTAGTCTATGGCAGTGTCCATGGTTTTTTGTTCCTACCGATGAGCAAAACTTCAAAAAGCCTTCAGTACTTATTCCTAAAAGGTATCATTCTATCCAGGGAACATGCTGCCATAGACAACAATTCCAGAAATACCATTCAGCCCTCACTGCATTTGCCCACAAGGAAATATTTATTCTAAAAATGATGTAAAATTCTCCATTGCAAGAAACAAGGGATTCCTAGCCAATGACTTCAATAAACTCCAATGCTCTAATGTTTCATGCTCTTATTTTACAACCCTATCTTTTCCATCACATTTTCCTTGTTTGCCTAGGAAAGTAGTGAGCATTTTGCATTACTGTTAATGTTTAACACTGACTTGTAGAAGAAACAGATAACAGCTTTGCTTTCTGCTTTTTACATCATTTCTAAATTCATCCAGCAATTCAAGAGGGATTACTCAATGCTCTAGGTTTAGGTTAAAAGTAAATCTTACTAAATTTTGGTGAAGTAGTGATGGAGTTCTTGTTATCAAAACAAAAGAAAAAAAAGTGTCTGGTGAGCACCTGCTCCTCCCTGTGCCCTCACATTGCTCAAGGGCAAGGGAGCTCCCTTGAGTCTCTTCTATAATGAATGTGACTCAGTCATGTCCACCACTTTGCGACCCTGTTAGCCTGCCAGGCTCTTCTGTCCATGGAATTTTCCAGGCAAAAGTACTGGAGCGGGTTGCCATTTTCTTGCCCAGGGGCTCTTGCTGACCCAGAGATCGAACCCGTGTCTCTTTCCTCTCTTGCATTGGCAGGCAGATTCTTAACCACTGTCATTTGAGAAACCCTCTTTTATAAGGACATTGATCTCATTTATGAGAGTTCTACCATCATGACCTAATCACTTCCCAAAGGTCCCACCTTTTCCTATTACCACATTAGGGGTTAGATTTCAACATGAATTCGGGGAGATGCAAGCATTTAGTCTATGGCAGTGTCCATGGTTTTTTGTTCCTGCCGATGAGCAAAACTTCAAAAAGCCTTCAGTACTTATTCCTAAAAGGTATCATTCTATCCAGGGAACATGCTGCCATAGACAACAATTCCAGAAATACCATTCAGCCCTCACTGCATTTGCCCACAAGGAAATATTTATTCTAAAAATGATGTAAAATTCTCCATTGCAAGAAACAAGGGATTCCTAGCCAATGACTTCAATAAACTCCAATGCTCTAATGTTTCATGCTCTTATTTTACAAGCCTATCTTTTCCATCACATTTTCCTTGTTTGCCTAGGAAAGTAGTGAGCATTTTGCATTACTGTTAATGTTTAACACTGACTTGTAGAAGAAACAGATAACAGCTTTGCTTTCTGCTTTTTACATCATTTCTAAATTCATCCAGCAATTCAAGAGGGATTACTCAATGCTCTAGGTTTAGGTTAAAAGTAAATCTTACTAAATTTTGGTGAAGTAGTGATGGAGTTCTTGTTATCAAAACAAAAGAAAAAAATTTTTCCCTAGAATTGGAAAATGATTATGCCAGTATTTCCCTTAAGATTATAAGGGACTTAAATAGATAATAACACCTTGTGACTCCTTAGTTTAATAAGAAAAAAAAACTTGATTGGCCATAGATCATTTCCAGAATTTTTCAAAATTAAACTTGTAAAGAGAGTCTTATTTTACTTGATTATGAAAGATGTGAACTGGAATTATCTGTTGCCTTGTCACTGGTAAGATGAAGAAGCTTTCCAAGGGAATGAATCTGAAATACTGCAAGGGAGAGAAAGAATTCTAATGAAGTCAATAAACCCAATTGGGTTAAACTAGTTCAAATTATGTTTCTGTCCTATGCTACCTAGACATTGAGGAATTACTATCTGGGAAATGGGGTATTGCAAAGGAAAGTCCTTAATATGTGATTCTATTGGTGAAGGGAGACAATGGTAGGATACAATCTATTGAAAATGATATTAAGAAAGTTAGTTAAATTTCTTTCCAGTTTTCTATTAGGACACAGGCCATGCACACCAGGGCTGTTACTTAAAAGAATTCCAAAACAAATGTCAGGGTATTGGAGGGTGTGGGTGACATCTTACAGTCTTCATAAACTACAAGACAGAGATAATCTGGATCATCAAAAGGAAGAAAGGATCCCTTGGTATCAACCAACAGTGTCAGTGTTGTTAAAAGAAGTACTTTCTACCTGTGGCCAGAAATCCAAAGCAGCAGAAGGTCAAAAAAGCACATGTTCTGCTCATACAAAGATGAAACACTCTGTCTCATACTGAATGTAGTGTGTTGGCTTAGAGAGGTGCTTTCAAGAGGAATCAGAGAAATGGAAGATTTTATCCCACATGACTCACCAAATGATCTCCTGTGTCCTCGCTCTTAGGCTACTGTCCAAAAGCCTCATTTCAAGAGGCAGTAACCTGGAATCAGTCCTGTGGCAAGGTGAAGCTTTCTATTATCTCTGGCTGTTTGAGGATAGTGGCCTAGAGCAGGCAATTAAATTGAGGTTAGAGAGGTAGACAGAAAACCAAACTTGTTGCTCAGAGATCAAATCTATGGCTTAAGGCTAGAGATGCAAAGATTTCACTTGAAAAGGGTGGCAGATTGTAGCCAAAGATGACCATAAAAATATTTTCCATGCCACATTCTTAACTGTGTGATATTTACATCCTTCCTATTGCCAGTAAAGTCTATGACACCCTGATCTTGAGGGGACCTTTGTAACTACATTGATCAACAGAATTTAGTGAAATTGATGCCATGAGACTTATGAGGCTAGTTTAGAAAAAATGTCAATCCCTTGCTCTCTTGGGATGTTTATTCTTGGAACCCAGCTACCACATGTGAAGAAGTTCAAATTAGCCTATGCTGAAAGAACACATGGAGAGACCATTTGTAGATGTTTTTGCTAATAATCCTAATCACCAGCCATCATCAACTAGACATGTGAAGCACCTTCAGATTATCCTAACCCTAACCATTGAGACAACCCCAGGTTTCAAGTCTTTCAGCAAACAAGCCTTTCCTATGTGTGTGGTCCCCAAGACCACTCTCAGGTTCAATGATTCAGTAGAAAGACTCATAGAACTCAGAAAAACTGTTAAACTCATGTATGATTCATCACAGTGAAAAGACAGATTAATTTTAGCAAAGAAAAAAGACACACAGGGCAGAATCCAGGAGAGACATGAGTTTCTAGTTGTCTTCTTTCAGTGAAGTTACAAGGACAGCACTTAATTCTCCCAGTAATGACATGTGACAATATTCAGGAACTATTTCCAGCCAGAGAAACCCACCTGAACCTTGGTGTCCACTGTTCATAGGCACAGGCTGTCTGTGTAACTGAACTTTGTTACTCAGTTTATAGCCACCCAAGAGGCCAAACTGATACAGCACAGCCCATGAGTCACATTTTTAAACCATCTAGTAGATCTGAAGTCTCCAGATATATAAATGCATGTTTCTGAGGCAGGATACTCCAAAAGTTTAGAGGTTATCTGTTAGGTGACAGTTAAAGCCAATTTTATATTGGGAATTTGCAGGGTTTGAACAACTGATATCCATTGAGTTACCCCTCTACTGAGCGCAAGGCTAGTTCAGAAAAATGCCCAGCACTTCCACCTTGCTCTCTGGGACCTTGGAATTCAGCTACCACGCTGTAAGGAAGTTCAAACTAACCCAGGCCAAAAAAAAAAAAAAAAAAAAGTAATCATAGTGAGACCACATTCAGATGTTCTTGCTGGTAGTGCTGGTCAATATCTATCATTAATCATACATGAGAAGACATCTCCAGAGAATTTTGTTCCCCAAATATCTTGTTATCCTTAGCCTTTAAGACTTCCAGCTGAAGTCCCAGAAATCATGGAACAAGACTTTCCCACTATGCTCTCTCCAAATTCTTGATCCACATAGTTTCTAACCCTACTAAAATGGCTGTTTTAGGAAGCCGACTTCAGGCACTGGAAGTCAGGTCCTGCCTCCTTCCCCGCCCTGTCTCACACACAAAAAAATCTAAAGCATCTTACACTGGCTTTGGGAAGAAGTGAGAAGAAACTCAAGGGCCTAAGTATACCATTTGAAAGTCTAAAGAGATTCCAGGCAACAGTTATCTAAAGCTAAAGAAGACTATCAGTAAGTTTTTAAAGGAAAGTATGAAAGTTTTACTAGAAACTTGAGGAAAGAAAGCAGTTGTTAACATAGTGGTAGAAAATTTGCCAAGAGTGTTGTCTGTGGTAATGTGTAAAACAGAAAAGAGCTAGAACTGGATAACTGAAGAATATTGAAAGTGTCACTTGACTTCTTTTTACACTCTATGATAAAATGCGAGAGAAAGATGAACTAAAGAATAAAATGCATTGTTAAATAAAAAAGGGCTGGTACTTTCTGGGCTCAAAAGTAAAACTGTTTCACATAACCAACATTTCCATATGTCTAACAATTTTTAAATTAAGTATTGAGAAATGGCTTTTTGGTAAATATCAAACCAGGGATGGTGTATAACAGCCTTTGTTAAGACAGCAGAGAAATTTAACAGATTGACTCATATATAGTCTTTTAGACAGATGGAAGGCTGCCTGAGGTTCTTAAGGGTGTGCCTCAGATATCATCTGCATTTTAAAAGTGTTTCTAAGAATACTAAATATAATGTCTCATGGAAATTTCACACTGGAAGGACAAGATAAAGAAAGGATACTATCAGAGAAGTCTGTGTATGTGGCTTTGGCTTAACAGAATATATTACACATTGGCACATAAGAAACACAAATGGTTTTTCAAATAATTATAAAAGCTTGAACTGAAAGGAAAAAATCAGTACAAAATGCTAAAAAGCTTTTGGACTCCTATCTTTTGCATTCAGGAAGCAGGTTGAGAAAATGACTCGAATGCAAACATCATGTGCTCTTGGTAGAAGAATGCATCAGAAAGCAAAGCCAAGATTCCAGAGTGGAGTCAAGATCCATGAAGAACAATTGCCAAGAAACAGAAATGAGTGCCAATCAAGGAAGTCACAACATGGTCCTAGCCGGATTTCAGAATTGCTATGGAACAGTGGTTGTTATGTGCCTCCTGTTTTACACATTACTGAAGGGGATTGTCTACAGCAGGTATTCCAAGACTCGCCCACTGTACACTAAGTATGCATGAGGCACAGATATCTTGTTTGTTTAGTTCAGAGTTTTTCAGATCAAGAGGAATTGTACTCAAGGAGCTGTAACCAATTAGCTGCACTTGAGGAGTATCATCCATAATCTGGACTTGATGTGGATGACAGAGACTAGACTTTGCACCAAGGAGACCTGAAGATCTGGGAGAATGACATAGTTATGTTTGGCTTGTGAAGGAAGGTGAGTTTTTGTGACAAAGGGTAGATGGTAGAAGATTATATTTTCCAAAGAGATTGCAACAATATCTCCTATTTTATATACTCTTCTTAAATTGTGATTTTTATACTCTTCTCATCAGGGTGGGGTCTATGTCTCCTGCCCTTAAAACTGAGATGTTTACGATTATCTCAAACAACACAGCATGATAGAAGTGTACTTCTATATGACCTCTATAGCCAGAACATTAAAAAATGCCATGAATTCTACCTAACTCTCTTGGAACACTTGCTTTTGAAACCCAGCCACCAAGCTGTAAAGAAGACCAAGCAGCTCATAGAGGCCCTAGCTGGAGAGGAACTGAGGCCTTCCCCCACCCACAAACATCACTGAGGTCCAAGCTGAGAGCCAGCACTAACGTGCCTGTTGTGTAAAGCCATCTTGCAGTATGTCATGTTGTATTCAGTCATCTCAGCTGACACTGCACGCAGTGGAGACGGGGGATTCTGGCCTTTCCTGCTCAAACTGGAGATTTGTGAGCAAAATAAAATTGTTGTTCTTGTTGTTTAAAGCTATTAAGTTTTAGGGTGCTTTGTTACACAAAGATAGATAATAGACCTCTGGAATCTTTAAGAGCTGAGTGGTTCTTAACTGGGGATAATTTTGCTCCACAGAACACATCTGACAATGTCTGAAACTGGGGAGGGATGCCACTGGCATCTAGTGGGTTAAAGCCAGGAATGGTATTTAACGTTCTATAATACACAGGACAGCCCCCTGAAACAAATAATTACCTGGCTCAAAATGTCATTGGTCTCATGGTTGAGAGATAGTCAGACATAACTAGCACTTTCACTTTTCTTAGCACATAGTACCTGAGACATGAAGTCTCCTCAATCTTCTTTCATCACAGGCTGACCTTCTGAAAGCCATCAACTGGAATTTATTTGGGTTTCCCAGGTGGCACTAGTGGTAAAGAAACTGTCTGCCAACGCAAGAGACACAGGAAACTGGGGCTTGATCCTTGTGTCAGGAGAATCCCCTGGAGGAAGGCATGGCAATCCACTCCAGTATTCTTGCCTGGAGAATCCCATGGACTGAAGAGCCTGGCAGGCTACAGTCTGTGGGGTCACAAAGAGTCGGACACAACTGAAGCAACTTAGCATACACACGAAATGTCATTGTTCTAATGGTTGAGAGATGCTGATTTAAAGCTCCCCTGAAATAAAAATGACAGGCATGTTCTTAAGTTTCAAGCCTGGCAAACGGTGTTGTTTTATCCCAAACATCTCAGTCCTCCAAAAAGCTGCTCCTATGCTAGCACAGCTTTCCAGAAGGAAATCCTCAATCAATGCCTTTTCAGAATTCATTTTAGGGAACAATGGATAAGGAAGAGTTTTCCAGAAGTAATAATCCAGTGCCTCTAAAGTAGAAGACAAAGGAACTAACACACTGACAGTCAAATTAGTGCTTATATTCTCAGTTCTGCAAGATAACAGTGTTGAGTGTGGAAGAAGAGCCACCGACTGCTTCTGCTTTTTCCAACTAACAGTTTTACTGTGACTATGTTGCTTTTGTTCTCCCACTGTAATGGGTTATATTATGTCCCCCCACCCCAAAATTCATATCCACCCAGAACCTCAGAATATAACCTTATTTGGAAATAGAGTTTTTAATAGACATAGTTAAGATGAAGTCATATCAGATGTGCATGCTAGGTTGCATCAGTTGTGACCAACTTTTTGCCATCCTATGGATTCTTTAGGAAGGGCTCATGAGAACTGTATTTCCTAAATTCTGTGTTTATAAAAGTCTTTGCCCTTTTACTTGGAAGTTACTTCATATAAAATCCTTGGTTTACATTGTCTTTCTTGAATAGCTTAAAATGTTACTCTATCCTTTTCTGATCTAGAGAACTGCTAAAGCAAAAGTGCACTGTAAATACACTTGTCTTCCCATTTTAAGTCACATCCCTTCCTAAAGCTGAATACCCAAAGGATTTTCTTTCCTATTCTTCAAAGTCCAGTAACTTTACTAGAATATGTCTTGTGTTGGTTATTTTGAGTCAATATATTCTCAGGTAAGCATATGATCTTTCAATATCTAGTTTCATATCATTTTTTTAATTTCGGAAAGTTTTCTTGAGTCACCGTTTTTTAGTGTTTGTTCCTTTGGTTTTCATCTTCAGAGACTTCTATCATCCATGTACTTGATCTCATCATCTTTTTAATATTTGATACTTTCTCTAGAATACTTTATATTTGTCATTACTTTAAAAAAATTTTATTTATTTTTAATTGAAGGATAATTGCTTTACAATATTGTTTTGGTTTTTCCCACACATCAGTGTGAATCAGCCATAGGTGATTCAGTTTTTTAGAAAGAAGAATTTTTACTATCCATTGTTTGTAGGCATTATCAGTTTTTTGCCATGGTATTCTTTTTAGTTTAGCCTTCATCTATGTAATATTATTTTCTTCATTTCTAACTCTTTCCTGAATTCTATTACCTCATTGATGAGTTTTTCTAATTCTAATTTGTGTGATCCTTTCATGACATGCATTAACTTTTTGATGTCTTTAATTTGTTTTCAAGTAATACACTTTTGCTCTGTTGTGGATGCATCTTTCTGATGTACTGCAGGGAAGTTATTCTGCTATGTTTGCTCTCTTTTCTTATAAGTTTGTATTGGATTTGACCTTAATAACTTACTGTTACCCGTTATTATGTGACATTAATTTTCCTAAACTTACACACTGATGCAGAGTTTAGAAAATTGTGTTCAACTTCAGAGAGCTCCATCCGCCCTTGTTTAGATGAAACACTAATAAATACAACAAGATTTTGGGGATTTCCTGACTCCATTTCCCTTTCTGGCCGTTGAGCACTTGAAATATGGCTAGTATGACTGAGAAGTCAAATTTTAAGTTTTAATGGATTTTAGTTAACCTAATTAATTAAATTTTAAATAACTACATGTGGTTCCTGGCTACTACATTGGAGAGAGCTCCTCTAGCCTTTCACTTTCCACTGTCTCTTCTGCCCCAACCTACTTATTCTGATTTCCCTTGACAAAGTTTCTTACTGTGGGACCCTCTCCTAGAAAGAGTCCTAGTGGGTGAGTCATGAGATATCACAGGGTGAGATTAATTCAGCCCCTTCAGTCACATTTCACTGTTTCCGCTGCTGTTTGAAATTTGGCCTGCAGTGTTTTAAAATGGATATCTGGAGGAGAACATCTTGAATTTTCCTGGTGTCCATCAGACACCAACTTATTGCTTCTCTCCTCCCCTGACAGAGTTTTTTATACATGCATGTCTTGTGGCTCTTGTTGGCTTGTCCTGATCTGTCGTGTTTTTAGATTTATAGAGATACCTTGCCAGTTTTATTGTGAAGGCTGTCCATGGCTTTTGGTTTTGCTAACCAGTTGATCAATTTTTTTTTTTTTGGAATGTAGATTTTTCAGGAAGATTGAGAAATTATACTGCCACTGCCCCATCTTCCTAAAATTCTTTGAATAATATATTTTTAGATAAGGTTTTTCCATTAAGAAATATGCCATGATCATCATGGAATATTTTTAAAGGAAAGAAGGAATCTCCATGGACCTATCAATCAGAGACAAACCACTGCTAGCATTTTATGAATTTTCCTCATGTTTCTTTTCTGTGCGTGATATTTTTGCACAGTTGTGAGCATAATCTATATACCATTCTATTTTCTATTTTGTTCCTATAACATTATGATTGTTTACTGTTAGAAAAAATTAATATAAACTTATCATGTGAATCATTCATTATTTCCCTAGTCAAACACCAGTGTCTGGTCAACTAAAAACAATTTTTACAGGTAATAATTTGCTCTGAAAAAATGTTTGTCTCCCCATAGACCAATGTGTAATCCATACAATCTGCTAATGAGCAATAATAGCTAAGTCAGTAGCACAGGAGTTCCTCTAACAGGTGTTAATAAATTATGAACATTTGCTAAAGAGGCCACCTGGGGCTACATTAATAATTGAGGAGACAGGTACAGTCATTTTTATCTTGGAAATTTACCTTACCTGGTGTAGAAAACTTTCCTATTGGTGTTTTCTTTTCCTAGTGTTTTGGTATGTTGAATGTGTGTGTTTTATATGTACATGTGTATATGTAGATGTTTGTGCCTGTGTATTTATAACCAGTCATCTGTATCTCCATCCCAGATGTCTCTTTTGACTGCCAAACTCAGATCCAATAGGCCTTGCAAAATCATTACATACAAATGAAACTCAAGTCACCAAATTAGATTCCTAAGAGTGACTCTTAGGAATACTCATCCCTCCTCCCTTCGAGTCAATCACTCAATTCTAACATTTTCTTCTTCCTTAAAATCATTGGCTACTCCTTTAAGTCTCTATGTTGCTGCCTCAGTTTGTCCCATAGCCTATTTGACATGGGATACAGCTTTTACTCCCCAAGTTTACTTTCTGTTAAATTCAATGAAAATTTGACCCTTTTCTATAGCTGGACATCGTTGATGAATTCCTTCTTGAATTTCTTCTCTTAAGAGGTTACTGGGAACTCTAATTTTTTTTTCCTTACTAACTAACCTTTATTTCCATTCTGTGCTTTTCTTGCTCAACTTTGCTCAACTGAGGTCATTGATATTCTCTTATTTTGCTATATCCCATGCTGATCTTTTCCATCCGTGGCTTTCAATTATTTATCTATATAAGATATTGACACTTAAATCACCATTCCACTCCAGTTCTCATCTCTAAGATTAATATTTGGATACTTCAGTATCCCAACCTCAAACCTAATGAACTAAAAACTATACCCTTTGTCCTCATCCTACTCCCAGGAAAACACAACTAAACATAGCCTATATTTTCCTTTTTCCAGAACCACCTACAAAAATGAGCAAGCCAGCAACATGTGTCATTTTTCTGTCCTCAATTACATCTTGTCATCAAACAGTGCCAGTTCTAATTCCTTAGTATCTCTTTAGCATAACACTTGAACAGCTAATAAGAAATTGGAATCTAATCTTCTAACCTAAAACTTATCCACCTCAATGTTACCTTGTATAAAACTGGCACAGTAATGTTTCCAGGTAGATATCACTTAATTTCAACTAGCAAATGATACTCAAAGTGATGCTAGAAGGTTGTGAGGGAAGAGAGGCAGAAGTGCAAAACACGATGCTAAAAAATGTTTCGAGATATTTTCTTTAATGTTTGTCTCTCAAATTTCACAAAATAAGCCCCAAATTTATGTTAAACATCGTTTGATGCCTTATTTAAACTGTTTCACTGGACATTTTCCATCTGTTAAGCTTCCTGAAAGAGACCAAATTGCCTTGTCATAACTAAACCTCATGTTCATTGGAGTTTACATTGGGTAAACTTTGCAGGAGCCCAAACATTGTAGCATGGTTTGGGAAAATGGCTTGGAAAAGTTTTAATTAAACTGAGTGAGAAGAAAAATTCATGACCATCTTGGACATTCCATTTTTAGTTTATTAATAGAATAAGAAAAACATCACATCATAAATCAGTGCTGTTTGTTACTGAACTGAATTTGGGTCTGCTCATCCAATATGAGACAAAGCTAAGCTACCGACACCAGGTTGTGGTGAAGCAAACTGTAGTGTTTATTGTGAAGGCATCAAGCAAGGAGGACAAGCAACTAATGCTCAAAACACTAAAACTCCCCAGTGGTTTTTAGGGGAGGATTTTTAAAGGCAGCATTTGGGGTATGGGTTGTAGGGTGCCTGACCAGCTTGTGCACAATTCTCTGACTTGGTGGTGGTGAAGTAACAGCACGCAACTTCAGGAATCCCAATCATCAACCTTCTTAATTCCAACTGGTCTGGGGCCTACATGTTGGTGGTTCACCTGGTTGGAGTGGGGGCTGGTTTCTATAAAACCAGTACAAGGATATGGCTCAGGATACTATCTATAGCACTGAAGGAAGAAACAAAAGGCCCTTGGCTTTACTTTACAGCCAAACTATTATTATTTAGTTTCATTTGACTGTCTTCCTTTGTTTTTGCAATTTCTCATTTAACTGATTAAATTTGCTTTTGGGAACTTGGGAAAAGCCTAGGAAGTTAATGTTCTTCTACAAACAAAAGGTAGCAGAAACCAGGGGTCTGTCCAGGGGAAGGTCCTAAGGGTTGAAAACGTTACTAAAATGAATTTGGGGTTTTTTCAGTTACCATATTTCAAAAGGTAGAGAGGGCTTCCCTTGTAGCTCTGTTGGTAAAGAATCTGCCTGCAGTGCAGAAAACCTGGGTTCGATTCCTGAGTCAAGAAGATCCTCTGGAGAAGGAAATAGCAACCCCTTCCGGTATTCTTGCCTGGAGAATCCCATGGACAGAGGAGCCTGGCAGGCTACAGTCCATGGGGTTGCAAGAATCAGACATGAGAGACTAAACCACCACCACCACCAAAGGGGAGAGAAATGTGGACCTAAATAGCTATATGATTTGGGACTTTTTCCCTTTTAAATGTAGATGCAGATTAGGTGGTCACTTGCTATCTAATCATTATAATTTTCTATCATTACCATGAACAGAGGGGGGAAAAAAAGGACTCCTCTCTTTTAATTAGTCAAAAGGTTGTTTTTTTCCATCCCAAACAAGCTGAAGACATTGCTTAAAGACTCATGAGCTTTAGCTCTGTCCCCAAGAGACTAAGAAATTGGGCAGGTCCCTATACTTCTGGGGTCCTCAGTTCCTGCAAAATGGGAAAGTTATAGTCAATAATCTCTAGAATTCCTTTGAGGTCCACCAAGGCAATAGTATTCATTGCAATTGCTCCTGAACGAGGCCATGATATGGATCCAAATCTAGAGCTGCAGCGCTGCTTGTTATGTCTATGATACTGCTTCATCTAAGCATGAGGCACATAAGCAGCCTCACATCACTTCACACAACAGGGGCAAAGGGCAAGGCAAGGCTCTCTTCCAAAGGAATGGTGTAAGTTCTCTCTTTAGTGGTTCACACTATCTTCATTTTTGAATTATCAAATGCTCAGAAAACCCATATAACCATCTTCATTGGCTGTCTGAGATAAGGTTTCCTGCCAGTGCTTGGGATATTGGAGAAAAGTATTTAGCCAAGTGCTTTACCACAACTCAACAGTGAAATTAGAGTGCAATGCCCATCACGAAGATCCCTAACAGTCCCTTCAACTTCTCTTTTTCTTGGCTCTGAATTCATATTTAAAGTCCCAAGCAAAACAGGTTCAAGCTGACTGAATGGAAAAGGCTCTTCATCATTTCAGCTGGAGGCAGCTTGGGCTCCAATTCTTTGGGAGCAGGTAGTCAGGACGCCCAGCAGAACCTCAGACTCCAACTCCTGGCTACCGGACTGAGCTCCGCAGGGTACCGCCCCGAACGCGGCCCCGCCCCTCACCTTGCTGGCGCCGCGCTCGGCAGCGAAGGTGCGTGCGGCGCTCAGTGATTGGCGGCTGCCCGTAGGGGCCCGGCTGCCATTGGCTGCTTGGGCCTCTTTGTTCCCGGTCCCCGCCGCAGGCCCGCTGCAGCCGACTGGGCGGCGGAAGTTTGACCGTGCCGGGCAAGTGGCTGCGGCGTTGGTGCCGGTATCCCGGCACATCTCCTCCAGTACCCGCAGCGGTGCCAGACGCCAGGCGATCCTGGGCGTGGTATCCCCGATAGGAGGAGAAACCCCCTCTGACACATAGACATGGACCTGGAGGCCAAAGTAAAGAAGGTAGGGTGGCTGGCAGCAGGCGCTCCACCTGCGGGGGGCGCCGCCCCCTGGCTACCAGCGGCTGGTGGGGCGCAAGGGCCGTGAGGCACGAGCGGTGTCGGGACGCCGGCGCCCGGGCCCCCAGTACCCGGTCCTTCGGGTAGATGGGGTGTCCGCTGGCCCTACTAACTCCTGAAACCCAGGAGCGACTGAGAGTCGCGCGCGAGGGCGGGCGCGGGACATTTCTCCCTGTCTGACCAAGTCCAACGGTTGGAGGTGTTTGAAACTTTTCGTTTTGGCTGGGCCTCTGCCTCCCTAGAAAAAAAGGATGAGCTTAGGGCGAGTTCGGGCGAAACCGTGACACTACTTCTTCCTGTCTCAGGAAGCTGAACTTTATTAAGCCTTTGTGGTTTGGGGTCACTGATGAGACTTTTGACAGCTCAGACCTCCTCCCTTCCCAGCTTGGCATTCAAGAGGCTGTCTAGAGTGAGCGTTGATTTAATGTGCTTTCTTCGCAGCAGCGGCTGGTGATGGCGTGAAAGGTGAACTTTTGTTTTTTTGGTCTCTGGTCATTCATTACTTGACTTCCAAAGCACTGCCTTCGTCTTCCAAAGAAAATGTTCTCCTTTGGCAACTAGTCCCAAAGGACGATTGTCCCCGGTGGTTTAGCTCCTGGAGACGTTTCCTGACTGGCTGCCCTCCGGGCGTCAGGACCCACGGCCCTACCTGAGTCGCTCCGTGATTTTAGGAGACTCGCGTTTCCTGGGAGAAAAGGGTGGGACTAGACTGTGACTCAGAGGGAATGCTGATGTCACATTCCAGTGTAACGTTCTGTGTGAAAGGTCGTCTCATTCCACGGAATTGATTAAGCTAGTTGCTCCTATGGAGAAGGAAATGTTGCTCCTTATCAAATAAATAAGGAAGGAAGTTCTGCTGAGAGTAAAGGAGGGGAAAGTAGAGAACCTAATTTTCTTCTCTTGCTCATTGTAGGTTATCAACATTGCCATTACTTCATCTTCTAAAGACAAGGTTTCTAACCTAAGCATTAGTTCTGTTTCATGCCCAGAGTTGGATTTTTGAAAATACATGCAAGTGCAAAATATTAGGTTAGGTTAGGAGGCTGTTGAAAAACCTGCAGTGGGGGAAAAAACATGTTTGCCCCTTGTGACTAGACTCAGCATCCAAAAGGGTTTCAAGAACAGGAAAACGTAAATTCTGAGAGTACAGTGACTGAATTCTGTTGTCTTCTAGTTTGGTTTCTTATTCCTTTCTTTGCTTTTAGATGACACTAACATTTTTTATTAATCTTGCTTGCTACTAGGAAAGCATGTTGTTTGCCCCTTAATTAGCCATCTGTTGATGAACACTGCTTATTTTGTTTTTTGTTTTTGTTTTTTATGTGGGTAACAGTGGATAATTTAGTACTTGTCTAAAATTTTTTGGGGGGGATCTTGTCTACGGTTAAACATAGTGCTTCAAAAAAGACTTTTTAAATGCCCAGATCCTTTGGGAGAGAGGGATGAATGGGTGAAACCATTCTGTATGCTACTGTAATTGTGAATACCTGTCATTATATATTTATCAAAACTCACAGAATAAACACCGAGAGTGGACCCTAAAATAAACTATGGACTTTGGGGGATGATGATGTGCCAGTGTAAGTTCATCAATTATAGCAAATGTACCACTTTGATGTGGGATATTGATAACGGGGGGTGGGGAGGGTCTGAAAGGGGGTAGGAGATATATGGGAATGCTGTACCTTCTGCTAAATTTTGCTGTGAACCTAAGACTGCTCCGGAAAAAAAACAAAAAACAAAAAACAAAAACAAAAAAAACAAAACCAACACCCTCTATTTAAAAGGAAGGGGGAAGAAAAAAAAGTAACATTTAAAAGTGATTTTGAAATTATTTGGGACAAGAAGTAATTCTGGGGGAGAAAGTCCAGAGTTAAGAATTATATGTGCTAGCAAGGGAAAAATCCAGACATTATTTATACACAGTTTCCTTAGTTTCAGAGTGTGGATTATCATAAATAATGGTCTTGATATATGTGTAATTTTTCTTCTGCATCTTCCCTTTACTTTAAAAGGTTATCTTTTCAACAGAGAATCTTATCCTTCTCTCTAATCCTCCTCCCCTCCCCCCACCCCAAGAAAAAGGATTCCTAAATTTAAAACTTGAACAGACAATACCATGACAGTAACAAATCCTTGTTTCACTACCTTGTCATCACTGGTACTTCTCAGGGCAAAGTCTTCAACTAGTAAATTGGAAAGTAAAAGATCCCAAAGATGTCCAGTCTGATTGCCAACATACTCTCTTTGTGTCTAGGTAGGATCCTTGACAGATTAATGTTCTATGTATTTGACAGAGTGTTTCCCAGTACAAAGAATTTAGAGGTCCCAGGAATACATTTCATAATTTCAAAAAGAAACTTGCATTCCCTTTAGAAATTGTTTTCTAACACATGAGAAGAAGGAAACATTACAAGATCATCTTTGATCTTATGAGCCTTCTTACCCTATTTTGGTATCTAGATACTTTTCAGGTCTCCCTTCTTTTTGACTCGAATATACAAGAAAACTAATAGTTTTAATATACCTTTTAAAAATCATAGCTGAAAGCTGAAATAAAGACATAGCCATTTAAGTAAAACTGAATTTGACTTCTGTTTTAAGATGCATGGCATTTTTTTCCTTTTAGAACCTTTTTACTGTTGTTTTCATAAGACATTTTCTCCAGGCAGATGACAAATGTTACTTTCCCGTTAACATTTCATGTAAAAAGAATTAGAGGGTTATCTTTATTTCACATCCACCTAGGTGGATGATATTATTATAAGATTTTTTGTTTTTAAAAGGAGAACATTGGCATACATTTGGATTAATTACCAGTTAAAATACACCATCAAAAAGGCAAGGAATTTTTATAACTAGATTTTACTATATTGTATTTTGTTTGAGATAAGTGAGCTGTTGCTAGGAAGTGAGAGCTAGTTTGGTTATACAGAGTTTTGTTTTAATAGTATTTTAGAGTAGAATTTGACTTTTACATCTTTGCCCTTTCTTTGGAGTTACTTGTCTAGATCGCTTCCTTATGTCTTGTGTTTCTTCATTATAATTGACTTCATGTAAGTAGAGCCTGTGTCTGCTTGGAAAAAACAATGACCTTTGAGAAACAGAAACAGAGTCTCATTTTGTGGTGAATGCTAAATCATGGCCCACAGCCAGCTATTTTCCTCTTTCCTTTCTGTGTTACTCTCCCCTGAGAATCTTTTTCCCTTTAAAAACATGCCAGAGAGAAGAGAAGTATAGTAATTTCCCTTATGCTGCCTGGAATTGCTATAGAGCTTTTAATTTTTCACCTTATTCATTGTTTGCCTCCTTTCTAATCTCCATCTTTTGATCCTTCCTGATGTCTTGCGTATTTTTTCTGTAGGATCCTTTTCTTTGTTTCTTTAATTTTAAAAAGATGATATTTTAAAGATTACAAAGTCACTAAAACATCTCAGCATCCAAACATGTTCTGAAAGCTTCTGTCATTTGCCGAAAAATCAAAGTGAAACCATATGATTACAGTTGGAAAGATAACCACAAAGATTATTTCCATTAGAAATTAGAATGAACCTTTTCTCTTAGGGTGGTCCCTGACTGAAGTGGAAAAGGCAAGTAAATGGTGACCTGGAGGTTCAACTCTACAGTTGAATTCTCTGCTTGAAGCCATTCTTGCTGAGAATCATTGGCAAAACTTGGGGGTAATGGGAGGGCTTCCAGGGCTTTACCTTAGAGGCAGTTACTCTCTCAGAACAAGTACAGAATAGTGTTCCTCAGCAGGGCTTTTATCTCTTTTAAGCCATAGTGTGAACCATTACGTTAATTAGACATGAAAAGTCACTTTTTCTAACTTGCTTTGAATATTGGTTTGAATAGAACTGTAGTAGGTTTTCTGTAGATTTGTTCCTTAATCCTATGCTGTGAAGTTGAATTAGGGGTTTATATCTCTACTGGCTGTCAAACTGTGTACCGTCACCTCTCTCCTTGACTTTTCTAGCTCACCTTCAATAATGCTAAATATTTCTAATCCAAGACATACTCCTCACCCTACCTCCCCCCTTCCCCCCCAACACACACATCACCCTCCAGGTAATCATTCTTCTTGTTACCAGCTAGATGGAAAATCTCTTCTATATTCCCAAAGCATGTTATCATACTCTTAGCAAACTTTTTACTTTCTCCCTCTAGATTATAGTCTTTGTCGTACTTAGATTGCAAGCTTCTTGAGGGAAATTCATATCCTACTTATACTTGTATAGTTATTTTGTTTTCTGTTCAAAGCAATTTATGAAGCAGACTAGCTTCATTTTAAGGATAAAAAAACTAAGGCTTAGATCGGCTGATCTGAAACTGGCAGAAAGTAACTATGATCTTGCACCATAGTCTTCATAATCCATGTGACTTCCATCACATCACCTAGCCTGAGTCCTCTAATACCCTTGCTTTGATCACTGTATATATGTTGAATGAAGTTCCCTAATAGAAAAAACCTAAGATGCAGTTCAACATTTTTATTTGTATAAAGGAATTATATTGGAGAAATGGTTTCTATTCCAATAAAATTACCACTCTACTGGTTTTCTATAGTTTGTTTATACTTTACCCATGATCATATGTATGTCTTTCGTGTAAGTTGCCTTTGACATTTTTTGCATGGAAACAAAGTCTAAATAAGTACAAATATCATGAAAAGTAACTTCTGGGAGATTTTACAGTCAAAGAAATTCCATAAGCTCCAATAATATTCTGGACCATATCTTCTAGGATTTCCAGGTTTTGTTGGGAACAATGATAATGCTGCCTTCTAGCTACTTAATATGATTCTGAACAATAGCAACCCTGCTTTTGGCTCTTTGTCTTTCAACTAGTGACATCTGGAATTGTATACAGGTACTCATGGTTGGCTGGTTGGCCTGTAGAAGAATCTGTTCTACCTGCTGAACCCCAGAATTGATAGTAAGCCTTTACACATAACATGGTAGGCTAAACCTCTTTTTCTCCTAGCAATAAAGTACTCGTAAGTGCCACTGGAATGGCGGTTCATGCAGCTTAGAATAGAGCAGTTAAAAACAAAAAGTTCAACGTTAGGAGAATTGTTCATACAAGAAGATCTATTGAGAAGCAGTAGGAAACACCAATATGAACTGTTTAACTGTTCAGTACTCACTGAACTCCAGCGGGTACCAGTCTTGTGAGCCTGGAATTAACATGGACCATAGAGTTAGTCTAAGGGTTCTATTTAGTAGAAAGAGAACGATAAATTGGTAAAAGAGTACACTACTTCCTATGTTCTTTTTCTGAAAGCCAGAAGTAGGGATATAGTTTGCCCCATGCTAATTTGAATATGTTTTTTACACGCCAAATCACTACCGTGTGTTCAGAAACTGAAAAGATCAGTAAGTACCCAGTATAGGTAAAGCACAGTAGTATACAGAAAGATCTTCTGTGGTATATTAGCTTTCTCACATCTGTTTATCAGTATGATGTTTTAAATTCACTCCAGGCTGAGAATTAGCAGATCTGGGCCCACTGTAGTCTTTGTGATCTTCGCCACTCTGGATCTCAGTTTCCATATCCATCTATCAGTGGTTTACCAAATATGATAATGTTCCACAGTACTTAAAAATCATACAGGCCAAGAGTATATAAATATATATGATTTTCAATGAAATGGCTTGTATATAAATGTTATATATTTGTATGGCGTCCATGAGAAAATGAAAAATTTTTTTATAGATCTTAGCTGCTTTTTCAACTTGTTTTTACTTAGTTTGCTTTTTAAATATTTGTGGCATATTTGAAAACATTAAGTTTAACTCATTTAACTCTTTAGTTTACAGCTTCAAAGGCGTATAAATTACTTTATTAGCATGAGTCAAATAAGCCTAGTCATGATGTATATCACTCTTTATGGTACTTAATTACAGGAAAATGAAAAACAATGGAGCTTTTATTGTCTTTAAAAGTTATCTCTCCAAAAATAAGATGATTCATTTAAAAACTATGTGAATAGTTTATGTGCAAAACATTTTTCTAAACCCTGGGGGTATAGTATGACCAAAAAGACAAGATACCTTGTATGACAGAACTTACACTATTGAGAGAAATGATAGAGGGGAAAAAAATGACAATATAAAAATGACAGAAAGTTAAGTACAAATGAGATTATATCCCTTAGTGAACTCTTTACAGGATAAGAATACACTAGATTTGTAACACAGAATGTCCTGTTTTAGTGGTGATTCTTGGCATTTGTTCCTGGCTTTGCAAGCTTTGTAATTAGGAGTGATTATTTGTCTTAAGTAATGTCAAATGAAAAAGAAATGAGAAAGCAGCTTATATATATGTATTAGAATGTGAAGAAGCTCATAATCAGATAAAGCTAAAATATTTACAGTGTTACACCTATAGATACACAAACTTTTTCCTGATAACAAATGCGCTACAAGGGTCATTCCTGTATTGCATTTCCCGTTTACAGTCATTACTAATTTTTGTTTGGTAACTACTGTCATGGTACCTGAAAGAATGATTTTTTAAAAATCCATTTTTTAGATCATTGATATATAATACATACAGGAAATTATTTTGCTTTTTACAAAGTAGTGATGTTAGGGATTATTGTATAAATTATGAATTATGAAATAACTTTTTCAATGATAAAATAG
>SJYC01023115.1:0-10192 GCA_006408675.1 Madoqua kirkii | reverse complement strand
GGAGAGTGAAAAAGTTGGCTTAAAGCTCAACATTCAGAAAACGAAGATCATGGCATCTGGTCCCATCACTTCATGGGAAATAGATGGGGAAACAGTGGAAACAGTGGCTGACTTTATTTTTCTGGGCTCCAAAATCAGTGCAGATGGTGATTGCAGCCATGAAATTAAAACATGCTTGCTCTTTGGAAGGAAAGTTATGACCAACCTAGATAGCATATTCAAAAGCAGAGACATTACTTTGCCAACAAAGGTCCATCTAGTCAAGGCTATGGTTTTTCTAGTGGTCATGTATGGTTGTGAGAGTTGGGCTAAAGAAAGCTGAGCACAGAAGAATTGATGCTTTTGAACTGTGGTGTTGGAGAATACTCTTGAGAGCCCCTCGCACTGCAAGGAGATCCAACCAGTCCATCCTAAAGGAGATCAGTCCTGGGTATTCATTGGAAGGACTGATGTTGAAACTCCAATACTTTGGCCACCTGATACAGAGAGCTGACTCATTTGAAAAGACCCTGATGCTGGAAAGATTGGGGGCAGGAGCAGAAGGGGACAACAGAGGGTGAGATGGTTGCCTCACCCACACAATGGACATGGGTTTGGGTGGACTCCGGGAGTTGGTAATGGACAGGGCAGCCTGACGTGCTGCAGTTCATGGGGTCACAGAGAGTCGGACACGACTGAGTGACTGAACTGAACTGAACAAACATTCTAAAATGTATGGGATGCAGCAAAAGCCGGGAAGAGGGAAGTTAACTGCAATACAGCTCTGCCTCAAGAAACAACCAAAAAATCTCAAATTATTCTAAATTTACATGTAAAGGAACTGGACAGTGAAGAACAAAGACCAAAATTGGTAGAAGGAAATAATAAAGACCAAAGCAAAAATAAATAAAATAGGGACTAAAAATCAATAGAAAAGATCAATGAGATTAAGAGCTGGTTCTTTGAAAATCTAAATAAAATAAAATTGACAGACCTTTAAGCCAGACACATCAAGAAAATAAAAGGGCATAAGTGAATAAAATCATAAATAGGAGAAATTACAAGTAATACAGAGATACAAAGATTCTAAGAGAATACTGTGAACAACTATACGCCAACAAAGTAGACAACCTAGAACAAATATCCTATGGCATACAAACTGCAAAGATTAAATCATGAAATGAAATAGAAAATCTGAACAAATCAATTGCTAAAAGGAGAGTTAATCAGTAATCAAAAACTTTCCAATAGTCAAAAGTTCAAAACCAGACAGCTTCAATAGTGAATTCTACCAAATATTCAAGAACATCAATCTTTCTCAAACTCTTGCCAAAAAGCGAAAGTAGTGGGAACAGTCCCAGATTAATTTTACAGAGTGAGCATTACCCTGATATGAAAATTAGATGCTGCAAGGAAAGAAAATTACAAGCCAATATCCCTGGTGAACACAGATGCAAAAATCCTGAACTAAGTTCAAAAATACATTAAGAGCATACACAATATCAAGGTGTGTGTGTGTGTGGGGGGGGCTTATTCCAGAATGCAAGGATGGTATAAAATTCACAAACAATCCAATTTGATACACCACATTAAGAAAATGAATGGGGGAAAAACTTACGATCATTTCAAAAGATGCATAAAAAGCATTTGAAAAAATACAAAGTCAGTTCATGATAAAAATCTCAACAAAGTAAGTATAGAAAGAACATACCTTAATACAATGAAAGCTATATATGACAAGCGGACAGCTAATATCTTACTTGATGGTGAAACATATTTTACAGCTTTTCCTGTAAAATGTTCCTTTTCAGGAACAAGACAAGAACACCCAATCCTGCCACTTATGCCACATGGTATTGAAAGTCCCAGTTAGGTAAAGAAAATATGAAAGGAATCCAAATTGGAAAGAAAACACTAAATTTCATTATTTGCAGATGACATTATACATTAAAAAGCCAAAGACTCCATCAAAAATTATTAGACCTAACAAATTCTATAAAGCTGTAAGTTACAAAATACACAAGCATCTGTTGTTTTTCCTACATACTAATAACAAATATCAGAAATGGAAATTAAGAAAAAAAATCCCGTTTATAACTGCCAAAAAGAATAAAATACTTAGAAATAAATTTAACCAAGGAAGTGAATGATGCGTATATTGAAAACTACACAGCATTACTGAAAGAAATCGAAGATGACACAAATGTATGTAGACACCCATGTTCATGGAATGGAAGAACCAGTATTGTTATAGAATGTCCGTACTCCCCAAAGCAATCTACAGATTCAGTGCAGTTCCCATCAAAATCCCGAAGACATGTTATGCAGGAACCACTGCAAATTTGTATGGAACCACTAAAGATCCTGAATAGCCAAAGCAGTCTTCAGAAAGAAGAACAAAATTGGAGCCAACATTGGAGCCCTGATTTCAAACCACATTACAAGGCTATAGTAGGTAAAAGATTTGGTATTGACATAAAACAGACACAGACCAATAAGGAGCTCGGAAATCAACTCACACAAACATGATCTGGTCAATTAATTTATGACAAAGGAGACAGAAATATACAACAGGGAGAGGAGAATCTCTTCAGTAAATGATGTTGAGAATGCTGGTCAGTCTCATACAAAAGAATGAACCTTGACCACCATCTTACACTAGACACAAAAATGAACTCAAAATTGATAAAAAGACATAATATAGATCTGACATCATAAAACTCCTGGAGGAAAACACGGGTGGTAAGCTCCTTGGCATACATCTTGGCGATGATCTTCCAAATCTGGCACCCGAAGCAAAAGCAACAAAAGCAAAATGAACAAGCGAGAATCCATCAAACCAAAAAGCTTCTGCACAGCAAGGAAAACCGTCAGTGAGATGCAGTGGCAACCTACCTAAGGGGGTAAAATATTTGCAAGTCACATATCTGATGAAGGGTTAATATTCAAAATATATAAAGAACCGATAGAACTTAACAGCAAAAAACAACGATCTAAAAATGGGCAGTGGATCTGGATATTTTTTGTAAAGAAGATATAAAGATGGCCAACAGGGACATGAAAAGATGCTTAGTATCACTAATCATCAAGGAAACACAAATCAAAACCACCGCGAGATATCATTTCACACGTCACAATGCTCGTTATGAACAAGACAAAAACGTCACATGTCACATTTCACATGTCACAATGCTCATTATGAAAAAGACAAAACCAGCAAGTGTTGGTGAGGATGTTTAGAAAAGGGAACACTTGTGCTCTGTTGGTGGGCATGTATATTGGTACAGCCACTATGGAAAACAGTATGGAAGGCTCTCAACAATTAAAGTTAAAACTACCGTATGATCCAGCAATTTACTTCTGGGTACTTATCCAAAGAAAATGAAAATACCAACTTTATATATATATATGCCCCTCTGTGTTCACTGCAGTAGTATTGACAGTAGCCAGATATGGAAACAAATTTGAGTGTCCATCAGTGGATAAAGGAGATGTG
The DNA here is from genome assembly GCA_006408675.1 of Madoqua kirkii. Taxonomy (NCBI): domain Eukaryota; kingdom Metazoa; phylum Chordata; class Mammalia; order Artiodactyla; family Bovidae; genus Madoqua; species Madoqua kirkii. Next base: position 6,717 of record SJYC01023115.1, on the reverse strand, counting down.
GTACCTATATGCACCCACAGTGGAATATCATACAGCCATAAGAAATAAAATCTTGCCACTTGCAACAATATGGATAGATCTGGAGGGCATTATGCTAAGTGAAATAAAGTCAGAGGAAGAGAAATATAAAAGCTTCTCTTTTACATGTGAAATCTTAAATTAAAAAAAATAACTTTTTAAACTCATGGATACAGGGAACAGATTGGTTAGTTGCTGGAGGTGGGGATGGGAGAATTTTTTTTTTTTTTTAGTTTAAATAAATTGGGAAAAAATGACTTTAAAAAGCTGATCTATAATGTTAAAAGTTAGGAGATTGGTTAATGGGAGGAGGCAGTAAATGAAAAGGATTGAGTCCTAATAATTCTGCCTTGTTATCTGGGTGTTGATAACCTGGAATTGGCTAGGCTGTAGAAACTTACCAGCTGTATGTTTAGAATATGTGGAAACTTAACAGCTTAGGATGTGTTTAGGATATGTGTACTTTTCTGAATGTGTATTATAACTCAACAGAATTTTTTTAATGCTGAAAAAATAGCAAGATCTTCTGGTTGGTGAACCTGTGGAAGTGGCAGAGAGGATGGTGGCCCTCGAAATGAAAAGGTTATTCTGACTCCACAGGACTTCCCTGATAACTCAGCTAATAAAGAGTTCTCTTGCAATGCAGGAGACCTAGGTTTGATCCCTGGGTTGGGAAGATCCTCTGGAGAAGGAAAAGGCTACCCAGTCCAGTATTCTGACCTGAGAAACTCCATGGGCTGTGTAGTCCGTGGGGTCGCAACGAGTCGGACATGACTGAGCAACTTTCACTTTCTTTTGTCCTGGCTCCACTCTCCTTCCTCCATACCTGGTTTTAGGCATCGCTTCCTTATGGCTGCCCCTGAGTTGTATCCTTTGCATTAAGGTGGTCATCCAGGCCAACCAGAGATACAAGAAGTTCAAGATGTCAGAGGCCAGGCCTCCTCCCCTGCCGGGGCAGCCTGGATATTCAAATACCACGCCCAGGCCATCAGGGACCTCCTCAGGGCTGGAGCACCAATCCAACAGGAAGCAGAGGAACAAGGGAACAAAATGCTCTTTCTCAAAAGCACAGTTTAAATGCTCTTTGCTGGCAAAGGCAATACTCTTTTTAGAGATTCCTCTCCAATTCTGGTGCCACTGCAAAGGAAAGCTAAAGAACTTCAGAGTCACCTGGTAGAAGTTTAATGATCCACATGTTTATAGGGAAAAAAAAAAAAAAAAAGACTGGTTATGGAGTTGGAAGACAGACCCAACACTGCGTCTACATCCTCACGTGGGTGACCACAGGGTACCACTTTCAGACATAATCTTGGACCTGAATGGCATCATCCAGTATCCAAGGAAACAGTTTTAGTTCAAGATGGCAATACAGGACTTCTCAGGTGGCACAGTGGATAAGAATCGATTTGCCAATGCAGGGCACACGAGTTCAGTCCCGGGTCTGGGGAGCTTCCACACGCTGTGGGGCATCCAGGCCTGTGTGCCACAGCTAGCCGGGCCCTGCGCTGCGACTGCTGAAGCTCACTCACCCGAGAGCCTGTGCCCCGCACCAAGAGAAGCCACCTCCGTGAGACGCCCTCACGCTGCAGCTGGAGAGCAGCCGCTGCTCTCCGCAACTAGAGAAAGCCTTTGTGCAGCAGCAGTCCCAGCACAGCCAAAAACAGAGCTGTGTGTATGTGTAAAAAAAAAGAATTTTTTTTTAAAGATTGCAATATAGAGGGATTCTGAACCCCCCTCCTCCCACAGACACTGAATCTATAGCTACATAGGAACAATTTCGTATTATCCTAAAAGAAAAGCCTCAAAAGCAGCTGAGTGATGGTTACACATGGAGCAAATGAGAACAAAGTCACATTGCATCTCGTAGGAGAGGCTGACACAGTGTTGCCACAAACCCACACCTGGGAGGGAACCACAATCCCAATTTCTGAAGCAAAGGGTTTGGTCCGCACAGCAGGCACCCCAGCCTTTAAGACTTCCTCCTGAGAAGGAAGCCTCCAGACAGCTAGCTTTGAAAAACAAAGGGACTGCTGTGCTTGAGGCCCACAGGCTGTCTGAGGAACGGCCCTCAAAGGGCTCACCGGCTGGGACTCACCTGCCCAAAGGGCCCAGCAGGGGAACAATCCGTCACGCCAGGACTTCTCGTGCAAGAGCCTCATGCGCTGAACTTAAAGAGCACGGGCATCTCACTAGTGGGCTTCCTGGTGGCTCAGTGGTAAAGAATCCCCCCGCAATGCAGGAGACCTGGGTTCCATCCCTGGGTTGGGAAGATGCCCTGGAGAAGGGAAAGGCTACCCACTCCAATATTCTGGCCTGGAGAATTCCATGCCCTGTATAGTCCATGGAGCCCCAAAGAGCTGGACACAACTAAGCGACTTTCACTTTCAGACGCCTGCAGGAGTACTCACTGTGGCTGGTGGGGACCACCCATCCTTGCCATCATTTTTTCCCCCAAAACCCAAGCCTTGCCCCAGCCTGCCCCATCTGATGTCCCCCTCTGCCTCGCTCCAGCATGCTCTATTTTCTTTGAACTTCAGGTCCTTGTGTTTGCTCCCCCTCACCTTGCCTAGGGCATCAGGCGTGTCCGCTCCCTCTTCCCCTGCATCTCCAGAGTGCAGGGACCTCCACAGAGGTGGGGGGGGGGGAGGTGTGGAGTGGTGCTTTCACGCACACCTGTGGCCCGGTTTTCATGTCTGTGGTGGGGGAGGGGGCGGTGGCTACAGCTTTTGTGGCTGCCCCCAAGGAGAAACCCCTTGATTGCTAGGGAGGTCAGGGTGCTTTGCATTCCTGGGATCTGCTGGACTGTGATGATCTGAGAGTCCCTGGTGGGCCCCTGCCCTCAAGGGGCACAGGCAGCAACGGAAACACATCTCTCGTCTTTCTGAGAAAGAGGCCCGCTTGCTTGTCCACAGGGCTGTGATCTGGGGTGGATTCTCGGTAGGCACATGTGCGGGGTCCATGGAATGGCTCTTGGGAATCAGGGCAAAGGATGCGATCCTCACGCCCTCTGCCTGCCTCGCTGCACCTTCTGGCACTTTCCCAGCATGATTCCCATGGCTGCCACCAGGGGACACCTGGACATCACCTGCCTCCTATTTGGGCACGGTGCTCACAAGACTGTAAGTGATGGAGAAACTCTTCATCAGGCTCCAGACTCAGGCACAGCAAGAGGAAACAGACCCCGAGAGCCACCTTTCAGTGGATGAGACAGGCCAGTTCAACATCACGGCTGCCGCCTGAGGGGTGGCTTCTAACTAAACGCACGCACACCCAGGCTGCCGGTGACCCTATGCGAGATCCCAGGGGCGGCCCTGTTTCTTCACCCTCCCTCTACCAGGCTTCAGAGCACCACTGTCTTTCAAATGGGAGCCTTAGGGTGCCTGTGCCCCAGTTTGCAGCTGCCCCCACCCCCAGGCAACGTCTCTCGACCGCCCAGTTCTGGTGGCCCAGGGGGCCTGCTCCTGGGTCCCACGAGGCTGTGAAGATTGGAGGTTCTTGGCAGGTTCCCACGCTGAGGACGACACGCAGACAGTAGCAGCCTGAACGCTGCCAGGCTCTCTGTGGAAGAGGCCTGTCCATGGGATTCTCCAGGCAAGAATACTGGAGTGGGTTGCTATTCCCTTCTCCAGGGGATCTTCCCAATCCAGAGACTGAACCCACATCTCTTATGTCTCCTGCACTGGTAAGCAGGTTCTTTACCACTAGTTGCTGCTGCTGCTAGGTTGCTTCAGTCGTGTCCAACTCTGTGCAACCACATAGACAGCAGCCCACCAGGCTCCCCCGTCCCTGGGATTCTCCAGGCAAGAATACTGGAGTGGGCTGCCATTTCCTTCTCCACTGCATGAAAGTGAAAAGTGAAAGTCAGGTCCCTCAGTCGTGTCTGACTCTTCACAACCCCATAGATTGTAGCCTTCCAGGCTCCTCCATCCATGGGGTTTTCCAGGCAAGAGTACTGGAGTGGGGTGCCATTGCCTTCTCCACCACCTGGGAAAACTGTATTTGCTTACTTTATTTTTGTAAATTTTTCAAAAAAATTTTTAGATGTCTGTGGCAGATGTATACAGACAGATTGCTTTTAGTAGACTGATACTCTATTTAGCAACTTTGATAAACTCTTAGTGAGTGAAGATGCTCAGACGTGTCTGACTCTTTGCAACCCCGTGGACTGTAGCCCACCAGGCTCCCCCATCCCCCATCCCCCTGGGATTCTCCAGGCAAGAGTACTGGAGTGGGGTGCCATTTCCTTCTCCAGGGGATTTTCCCCACCCAGGGATCAAACCCAGGTCTCCTGCATTGCAGGCAGACACTTTAACCTCTGAGCCACCAGGGAAGAGTTGATAAACTCTTACTTTCTTTTAATATCTACTTACTTATTTAGCTGGACTGAGCTTTAGTTGCAGCGTATGGGATCTTCAGTCTTCAGTGCTACGTGCAGGGTCTTCAGCTGTGGCATGCAAACCCTTTGTAGCATGTGGGATCTAGTTCGTTGACTGGGGATTGAACTCAGGCCCCCTGCACTGGGAGTGTGGATAGGTTTTCCAGGCAAGAGTACTGGAGTGGGGTGCCATTGCCTTCTCCACCACCTGGGAAAACTGTATTTGCTTACTTTATTTTTGTAAATTTTTCAAAAAAATTTTTAGATGTCTGTGGCAGATGTATACAGACAGATTGCTTTTAGTAGACTGATACTCTATTTAGCAACTTTGATAAACTCTTAGTGAGTGAAGATGCTCAGACGTGTCTGACTCTTTGCAACCCCGTGGACTGTAGCCCACCAGGCTCCCCCATCCCCCATCCCCCTGGGATTCTCCAGGCAAGAGTACTGGAGTGGGGTGCCATTTCCTTCTCCAGGGGATTTTCCCCACCCAGGGATCAAACCCAGGTCTCCTGCATTGCAGGCAGACACTTTAACCTCTGAGCCACCAGGGAAGAGTTGATAAACTCTTACTTTCTTTTAATATCTACTTACTTATTTAGCTGGACTGAGCTTTAGTTGCAGCGTATGGGATCTTCAGTCTTCAGTGCTACGTGCAGGGTCTTCAGCTGTGGCATGCAAACCCTTTGTAGCATGTGGGATCTAGTTCGTTGACTGGGGATTGAACTCAGGCCCCCTGCACTGGGAGTGTGGATTCTCAGCCATTGACCAGCTGGGAAGACCCTGTAATTTCTTACTCCAAAAGCTGCTGTCTGTGGATCTGTCATCCAATCAGCCCAGATCTAGGTGTGGACTGAGATTCTCCCTTCTGGGAACCTGACAGACCTTGGCACACCCTCAACAAGTGGGAGTTACTACAAATAAAAGAGACTGTTCCCACCATAGATAAGGCTTGAGAGACAGCCAGGGGGAATAACACAACAACACTGTTGAACACAGGGTTCCTCTCCTACATAAGGAAATGCCTTCGAAACTGGGAGTGGCCTCTGTTCTATCTAATGTATAGAAACCAGCACAGAGTCAGGCAGAGCAAAGAAACAGAACAGTATGTTCCAACCAAAAGAAAAAAAAAAAAAAAAAAACCCATGAAAAAAACTTCATGAAATGGAGATGCGTAACTTCCTTGATAAAGTGCTGAGTGTCACAGTTGTAAAGATGCTCAGTAGACTTGGGAGAACACTGGGTGAATAGAGAACTTCAGCAAAGGCAAAATGCAAGACTACCAAACAGAAATCACGAAGCTGCAGAACAGAATAAGCAAACTAAAAAATACCCTAGAGGGGTTTAACAGCAAACTAGATGAAGCAGGGGACCGGAAAAAATCAGTCAACTTGAAGTAGAGCAGTGGAGCTTACCCAGTCAGAGCAGGAAAGAGAATGAAAAAGAGTGAAGCTGACTCACATCCCCATCCAGACGTCCCGGCAGAAGAGAGAAAAGGGACAGAAATCTTACATGAAGAGATAATGGCTGGAAACTTGTCTAACCTGGGGAAGGGAATAGGTATCCATAACCAGGAAGTCCAGAAAGTTGCAAATGAAAGGAACTTGAGAAGACCCACACAAAAATACACCATAATTAAACTGCCAAAAGTTAAAGGCAAAGAACATTAAAAGCAGTAAGAGAAGAGCTTGTTATACACAAGGAAATGCCCAAAGGTCTATATACATATTTTTTTTAACAGAAAATTTTAATATATTTACTCCCTATGGCCTGCAAAGTGCTGAAACAAACAAACAACAAAAACCTTCCAACTAATTTCACTCTATCTAGGAAAGATATCATACCAAACTGAAGGTGAGATAAAGGACTTTCCACACAAGCAAAAAGTTAAGCATGGAAGACCTTGAATCAGCCTTATAAGAAATCTTAAAGGGATTTCTTCAAGCTAAAAGGAAAGGTACTAAAGAGTAACAAGAAATTACATGTCTAAATCTCACTGGTAACTGTAAATATGTTAAGAAGTAGTGGGTTAATCACTCGTAAAGCTAGTTCAAAGAGTAAAAGACAAAAAAAGAATTTGTTACTGAGTACCCAGATAAAACCCCCTTCGTGGATCACTGCCTTGTCACGGCGAAGGGGCTTGCGAAACTTGTGAAGCTATGAGCCTTGCTGTGTAGGGCCGCTCAAGATGGACAGGTCAGAGTGGAGGGTTCTGACCAAAAGTGATCCACTACAAGAAGGAATGGCAAATCACTCCAATATTCTTGCCATGAGAACAACATGAACTGTATAAAAGGCAAAAAGATATGATACCAAAAGATGAG